>BMAV01024005.1:34873-51643 GCA_019973955.1 Trichonephila inaurata madagascariensis | reverse complement strand
TTGGGGAAAAAGAAATCCATTATTTTTTCGGTAGATGGCTGTAGTGTTGATATCTCGTGAAGTATCGATCAAACAATTTCAAATTTATGCTCGTTGTCAAGGTAACAGTTTAAACTAAAAGAATTTTTTGTTTGGTCCATTCAGTTGTGAGTTACAATGTGTTAAAAATGGAAGTCACACACACAACAAAGAGAAAATTCAGTTCATTTTACAGTTTTTCTTTGATAAAGGCGAGCCAGGCGGCTGAAATTTTGAATAGTGTTTATGGTGCCGATACTGTAACAGCTAATTACGTGCAGTTTTGGTTTCCTCGATTCCGTTCAGGCATTTTTGATGTTAAAGATGAACCTCGCACAGGCAGGCCCATCGTCGAAAATGTTGATAAAATCACAGAAATAATCTAAGTTGACCAGCCTGTTAGTAGTTGTAGCATCGCCCAGGAGCTAAAGATTGACCATAAAACAGTTTTAAACCATTTATACAAAGTTGAATTCAAAAAGAAGCTCTATGTTTGGGTGCTACACCAACTAACACCAAAAAACATGATGGATCAAATTTCCATATGCAAAGCCTTTGCCAAACGGAATGAAATGAACCCATTTCTTAAATGGATGGTGACTGGGGATGAGAAAGGGGTCACGTACAACAATATTGTGCAGAAACAATTGTGATCAAAGTGCAGTGAAGCAGCTCAAACAGTGGCCAAACCAGGACTAACTGCCAGGAAGGTTCTACTGTGTATTTGGTCGAACTGGAAAGGAATCATATTATGAGTTGCTTCTGTATTGCCAGACACTAAATTCACAGGTCTCTGTCAACAACTGAACCATTTGAAGCTTGCACTTGACCAGAAACGGCCAGAATTGGCCAACAGAAAAGGTGTTGTGTTCCATCAGGACAACGCCATTCCACACACGTCTGTAGTGACTCGCCAGAAACTCTGGGAGCTTGGTTGGGAAGTTTTAATGCATCCACCATATAGTCCGGACCTGGCACAAAGTGCTTACCACCTTTTTCTGGCATTGCAAAACTGCCTGAGTGATAAGAAATTAGGATCAAGAGAAGATTGTGAAAATAGATTACTAGAGTTTTTCGCCAATAAGAACAAAGACTTTTATGAGAGTGGCATTGTGAAGCTACCTTTGAAATGGCAACAAAATGGTGCATATTTGACCCAAGTCGGACAATCCGAAGCATGTTAAATAAAGTCTTGAATTTCATGCAAAAATAATGGATTTCTTTTTCCCAACCTAATATAAATATATATATATATACTAGCTGTACCCTGCCACGTGTTGCTGTGGCTCAGTCTTGTTAAACAGAAAGCACATGTTTTCAGTATGTTAAAACATTTGCATTGCAGGTATGATCTTTTATTAAAAAAAATTTATAAATATATATACGCAAAACTTTCCTTAACTGTTATCATTTATAATTTGTTAACCGAGTGCTTGAAGTTATTATGGCTTATTTTTGTCCTTATGTTATAAACCTAAATTTATTTACATTTTCCTTAAAGTGGAGACCTCAAGTTTGAAAATAAATTTTAAATGGCTCTACTCTGGATTCCTTGAGGGCAATGGGTTGGTTTTACAATGCTTATGGATATTTCTATTGAATCATAGGTGTTCACAAATGCACATTTATCCAAACAATGTCACTTGGAAACATGAATTATATTTCCTGATGTTATATAGGAAATGTTTTGATTCCGCAGTATATCTAGCAAGCAAAATTTTTAATGGCTTTGTGGTTCTCAGAGTTAAGGCGATTTAATTTTTTCAGTTTCTTTTATTTCTCCTTTAAATTCCAGAGCATTGCAATAAGGATACACTTCCCTCATTGTGTAGATGAGAACATGCTGCCTAAACCTGGAATCTTCCACTGGGTTGTACCGGAATGTAAGATGACTGTTATTGTGTGATTGCTCACCACAATGTCATGTTTGAAGCAGATGTGCTGTTTCTGGTTAACACATCTTTCTGATGTTGTAAAACACGGATGATGTGCTCGCAAATGTGCATCCTTAAGTCTGGCTGCATGTTGCTCTGCTGCGCCCTCAGCATGTGTTTGTGCCATTCTTTGTCTGTTTTTCTTGTTTGCTGATATCCATTTTTTCTCAGTTTGATGTGCAATTACACTCATTGTAGTACTTTTGCCTTGCAAGTATGACGACCTAAGTTTGATTTCCCGCAAGGTATTATTTTTATGTAGTGAAGCCAAAATTGACTGCACTTAAAAAGAAAAAAAATTCAAACAAAGCATATAAAATTTCTTAAACTTAAAACTGCACTTAAAAAGAAAAGAAAATTAAAACAAAATCATAAAATTTCAAAACATTTAAAAAAAGAAAAGAAAAATCAGGAACAAAAAGAAAAGGAAAAAATAAAAAATGCTGATGTAATATTTAACTTCAAACATGCATCTATTGATACACCTGAAATCCAACGCAATTAGAGGCTGAAGATATTTTCAATCGAATACGCCAGAAAAATTCCAATATAAACATGGATTTTGCAGCAGAAATCTATGACAAAGTGTTGATAATGATGGAGTATTTTTGCAATTCACAATTCAATTAGCATTAGCAATTGTTATCAACAAAGTTAAGGGCCTATCTTTGAAACAGAGGGGCTTATATCTAGACACAGACTGCTTTTCACATGGACAATTATCTGTTATCTGTGTACTTAAATATTAGCATCACCGCAGCCAAATTACTGCCATGCAAATCGCACCATTTTCCATCCATTTCTTTTTTCATAAAAAAAAAATGTTAGAATCTTTGTTGTTTAGATATTAAGGTGCACATTGCACCAATTTTGTTATGGTGATGCTAAGACATAATTACTGATGTGTGTTACAGAGCAGCAGTCACCAATTGGTGATGCGTGAGAAATTTTGGATGGTATGCAGAAAAATTGGGACATTATTTATAGTTCTATGAAGATTCAGTTTTAAAAAAGATGAACAACAAAATAACATATTATAGAACATGGATTATTCTTTACTAAAAGCTTTTAGTTACCGAAATAATTAAACGAAAAAACAAATGAACAAAATTCCTGAGGTTAGCGATTTTTGGTAACCTCAACCAATCTTTGGAAAATTGGTGGCACAAAACACTTCAGTCTGTTGATTGTTTCTTTTCATGAAGCTTATTTTCAGGGGTATGGAAGATTAAATAAAGATGTAAATATAACTATAGTGGTCCACTACATAGAGGTCAATCCTATTAGTGAACCGCAAATTATAAAGTTATACATTAAGTGTTGAAAAATAGCAACTACTGCTCTAAAAAAGGCACAGCAGACAATGAAGCAACACAAAATGTTTACCCATAAGCATTGTAAAATTAACCCTTTGACCTCAAGAAGAGTCATTTTAAATTTATTTTCAAACTTGGCGCCTCCCCTATAGAGACAATGCAAATAACTTTAGATTTTTATAACATGACAAAAAAAACCATAATAACTTGGAAGTATTCTGTTAACAAATTACAAATGAAATCTGTTTAAAAAAAGTTTTGTTAATGTATATTTCTACTTTTTGTTTTAAAAAAATCATACCTCAAGTGCAAGCGGTTAAAGATATTAGAAATGTGTGCTTTCTCTTTTCTTTCTTTTTAACCAGACTGAGCCACAGGAAAACGTGGTTGGGTACAGCTAGCTGTAACAAACTTAAATGATAAAAAGCTATCAAAAACCAATAATTAACTACAAATTATCAATATTTTGATGAAATCACCAAAAAAAGTTGCGAACAAAGGTACTTGAGTACTGTTGCAACTATATCAACTCCGATTTTGTTCGCGTCATGCATGGTGAATTGGCAATTAAGTGCTAATGTTGCCAATATGGTTGCGATAATACATAAATATCAAAACAAACACAAAATATACATCAGAAAATCTTAATTTTCCCATTTGTATTTCACAGTAACACCTAATAAATTTTTGAAATTACACAAAATAGATATTTTGTGAGTCTAATGTTATTGCCCCAGCTATTAGAAACTTCAATAACTATTTCGTGGAAAAAGTCACTACCATGTGCAAAAAAGTATTATTATTGTGCACAAACAGGCATAGAATGGTTTTTCCTTATTGAATGCATATTGCAGTATTTGGCAATGTCTTTTAATTTTAGGTAAATGGCCAACTAAAAAAATATATATATAAGTAAAAAAAATTATATTAATTTAATTTAGATTCATTGGAGAAAGATAAAAAAGGTGGAAGATTTTAAGCGATACACTACTCGTTTGTGGAGAGATTTTGAAATCGTGCTAAACACATCCATAGTTTACAGAATTAAAATTAGTATTTTATATATAAAAATTATTCAAAGTATATATAAATATCCTGAGTTTAAAAATAAATTGAAAAATGATATAGAATTCTAACACTAATTGACATAAAAAGAGCTGAACTATCTTTATCAACGCGAAAGTATAATTTGAAAAAATAATTACAATCATATTAACCACCTGCTTCCTCAACATGTATTGGAGCCATCTGTCTGTTTTGCTCATTCACTGTGATGCCTACTCTAATTTGATGAGCAACTATCCCTCACACTGCATTTGCTTCGCCAGTATGATGACCTAAGTTCAAGTTTCTGCAATACAATTTTATGTACTGAAGCCGATTGACTGCAGTTAAAATGTAGGTTAAAACAAAAACATGAAATTACAAAACAGCTCTGAGAGGGCCTTGTATCCGATTTCTTTTGAGGCCCTTTTTCAGATATGAGCACCATGTAAGTGGAACTATAATAACATTCGTTGGGGCCCCTGCATCATTGTACAACGGTAGCTCTATGTCCCTGACAAAAGCAAAAAATAATAACTTCAAGTATTTTTTTAACAAATTACTAACGGAATCTGTTTAAGAAAGTTATAATTTTATAAAGCAATCAAACAAAATAAGGTGCAATATTTTGATGACTCAAAATCAGAAAATCTTAGTTTTACTATTTGTATTTCAATAGTAACATCAAATGAAAGGTACTTGCATATTATCGCAACCTATTGGCGACATTGTATAAAACGAAGCACATGACTGCCAATTCCGCGCGTACAACATCTGCGAAAATGGAATGGCCAACTTTGTGAGTTTTCATGAAAGTTGGCGATTATTGCGATAATACGTAAGAATCAAATGAAATTTAAAAAGTTGTCTAAAACAGAGAAAAAACATTCTTATTAAAATTTATTAATTCGTCAAATTAAAATGTCTCCAAGTGGGAAAAAAATGTTTCCAAACATTGAATGTTATATCGCGGCATTTGGCTGAGTTTTTTATTTGAGGTAAATGGCTTACAGAAACTATTTGGTAGAACAATAAGTAGCGTACAGAAGTCAATTATGTAAATTTCATTTTCGCTTAATAAAAAGAAATAAATTTAGCTTAAAATTACAGAAAAAAACACGATGTAGAAGCAAAGTCGTAAGCATTCCGCGATAATGGCTATCAGATTGTTGCCGTTACTACAAAACAAAATTTGAGCTGTTGAAAGAATAATTTTTAAAAAATGATTTATTCGAAAAAAATCACAATTATGTATCAAAGAACAAAAAATAGATAAATATGACAACCAATAAACATAACCATAGTAGAATTATACAATAATTCAGAAAAATTCATGCGTAAAGTTTAAATTTTTGCATTCAGAGCGAACCGTGACATCGTATGACATAACACCAAAAAAATCACTTAAAAATTAAATTTAAAAAAAAATTTAGAGTGAATTTCAAAATAAAAAGTACATAAGATCCTGACCGGAGTCAAATGCAATGTTGTGTCAATATTTCAGATAAATCCATGCAGAACTTTTTTCGAGTTATGCGAGCGTACACAAACCAACACATTTTATATATATATATATATTGACTAATATATACTTTTTAAAATAAAGTTTCTGTAAGAAACAAAAGCTAGTAATAGTAAGTGCTTGGGACTGATTGGCTGAGAACACATGAGCATATTTACCATATGATTATGACATCTTATGAATTTATTAAATGATTGGCTGAATGTAGTTATCATGTGACTGTAATATCTCATGGATTGAGCCCACTGGTTTACATTTCATGTTTTGCCATGTTCAATTTTAGTAAAATGGGATTGAGGAGCTTGCTGTTGATATAATTTTGATAGTAACAAAAAATTATTTTTCGAGTTTTAAAAAAATGAGCTTATATATATATTCAACAGATTCTTGCTTTTTTTTTCATCAAGCATGGTAGCAAAAGTATTTAAATTAGTTTAAAAGATCCTTAATATACATATTATGTTGATTGATTTATAATTGAAAAATCTTATATATAATTATGCTAAATTGTAAATATTTGTTAAATATATTTGAGTTGTTTCAAAGGTATAGGAAATAAAAAAAAAAGCCTGTAAATAATATGCTTAGTTGCCAAAGTTTTATTTATCTACTTACGTAGAAGTTCATATACATTAGCCATTTTCTTATGTAATACTTTATCAGGGATAAAAAAGTAGAACTTTACCTTTATATTTTCAAAATCTAGGTGGCTTAGATTTGATGATTGTTCCTGGCTTGGGTTTTACCAAAAGGGGACACAGACTCGGAGGTGGCAAAGGTTACTATGATGCTTACATCCAGAATTGTTCTCTTGATCCTCATGGCCGTCCTTATACAATTAGCCTTGCTTTTAAGGAGCAGATTCTGCACAGCATTCCATGTGATGTCCATGATTTTATGGTGGATGAGGTTATTTATCCAAATGAATAAAGATGTTGGCTGTCTTAGGTTACAGTGAATTACAAATGCTACATTTTTGTAATGTGGAACATGTAATGTTTTAGCCTTTTACATGATTAAAAAAAAATCATTGCATTGATGTAATGATTGAACTGATGCTAATCTTAATCATTGAATATCGAAATATTTGATATTTTTTTTATAGAAGATATTCTTTTTATTATAAATTATATATTTTTAATACACTGTAACCTATTACAAAGGAGACTTAGAAAAAGTATGTGTTGCTCTTTTTCATAGTTAAGTAGCATTTTCTTTTTAGATTTAATGAAGCTATGTGTTAAGTTTATATAAATTTTGTATGTGTTAGGATTTAAAGAAAAATCTTTGTTCAAGCATTAACATCTGTATTGAAGAAAATTATTCTCAATATATATGCGAAGCTTTTGATATATGTTTTAGTTTTTTATTTTTAGTTGTGAAGATTAATTTTTTTCATATCTATTTTTATGTTTTATGTGATTGAATGTTTTAAAATTCTTGTTTACTTGCATTGCCTTTCAGGTTGCAAAATGATTTTTTGATGTTAAATGCTTTCAGTGTACTTAAATTTCCTTTGAAAATTAGTCAAGGAAAATATGAAACTATTTTGTTGAACTATACTTAAGAGTAGTGATTTTAAAATGTTCCTTTTTAAATGCTGATATTGATTTCTAGTCTTATATTAAAATGCAATGAATTATGTTTGAGACTGATTGATTCATAATTTGTTTAAATAAGAAAAATAAATGTAATAATTAAAACTAATTAATTGTGGGATAATTTAGTTTAAAAAAATTTATCTTTTCAAATGTAATTTTCTTTCTTGTTTGGCAATTGTTGCTTTTGATTTTTTAAAAAAGAATATTAAAGGAAGAAATGGTACAATGCAACATACTGGAGTAAAAAGGAATTCACTAGTAATGCTAAAATGTAATAACATTTAATACTATTATGGTTGCTAACATTGCATATGATTTCCATTGCAATAATCTTGTAATTATTTGCATTTTATTAAACCTTTTAAATATTGGTTTTCATTTATAACATTCTCAAAAATTTCTTAATTTTGCTAAAAAGGTCTATGAAATTGTTTGTAATGTCAAACTTTTTTAAAAGTTTAAGAGCTGAATCTTGTAACTTCTGGATTTTTAAAATCATTATTAGAATTTTCATATAACTAAGCTCTTTTGAGCTCAAATAAGTTCTTATCCATATGATATAAATTTTTTTAGTATTTAGCTACACATTATATAAAATGTGTAGTTTTTAAATGAAATATATTATTATTTAACATGATTTGCCAGAATATTTGTCTTATTCTTGGAACTGTAAAGATGAAAGTTGAATTGAAAATTTATATGATCTTGTTTTATGTGAATCAGTTATTTTTGCTATAAATTAATATTTAAAGATTAATTAAGCAAAAATAACAAACCTTATTTTAAAATGTTTTTTTTTCTTGAAGCTTTTGTCTGCAATTAAAAGTCTTGTGCAGAATTACTTGAAACCAGTGGCGCACACAAGGGCGGGGGGGGGGGCCCATGATCCGGACCCCCAAAGCCCTTGATTTTTTTTCCTGATTGATTATAACTCTAAGTATATAGTATATAAAATTTAATCAAATGTTGGTTATTAATGATTAATTTTGTTAATTAATGCTAATTATTTATTCAATAATTAGTTTTTTACTGTTTTTTGTTCCCGAAAATCGACAAAATCAAAAGGAGCATGATACAAGAATGGTGGACTTTCAACGCTGGACCCCCCTTGAAAAATTTCTGTGTGCGCTACTGCTTGAAACAAATTTATCTAAATGAAAAAGGCTTGACAGACCTATGAGATGCATAGTAATACCCTTATATTAGATGTAGTTTGTTCCTAATCATCACTGAAATAAATCTCAATCTAAATGTGTATGAATTTACTTGATGAAAATTGGGTTTAAAAAAGGAATGTGAAAATTATGCTATAATACAGAAATGGAAAGAACTTAATTAGTGCCAAATGTTAAAAATCTTATTTTTTTTTTTGTACTTGTTAGTCACCATTTGAAAATTTATAATCTTAAAAATGTATTTTCACTATACACTTCTATTACACTTAGCTATATATGTTGAAAAGTTTATGGAGAATTTGAATTAAATTCTTATATTATACTATTGTGAGAGATTTATGTGTGTTGCTCAAGAAAAAAATGTTATGCTTTGTTATCTGATACCTGAATTTATATTTTATTTTGAAAATTGTGAATGGGCATATTGTGCTTTGACATATATATTTAATAAAACATTGTCTTTATATATACATATATGTGTTACTGCTAAAGTGTGAAATCCCTTATTTCATAGAATGTCTAGTTATTTCATGAAATACCTAGTTAAGTCAGTTAAAGTGTATAAAATTATTGAATTCTATGATTTTAACTATGTATTCTATAAAACGATTACTTCATCATTAAAGTATGAAATACAGCACTTGAGAAAGTTCTTAGAACTGGTTCTAACAGCTTTTAGCTCCAACAGCTTTCTTAGGGCTTATAAATAATTATATACAATAAATAATTTCATAAAATTTAAATTAATATTATCTTAATTTTTGTTTGAAAAAGTTTACACAGTGTTTTTATGAGAACAGTTTTTCTTCCCAGCACAAGAACTTTTTTGATATTTCTGCAACATATTTTTTCTTTCTATTTAACTAATGTTTGCAATATGAATACTAATAAATTATTTCATCTACTTTTCCTTATTATTTATCAATTAACCTTCCACAATAAGGATTAAATGTATTTTTTTTAACAGATTTTAGCTATTTAAGATCAATTAATTTGTAAAATAACTTTGAAATTGTTAATTCTTCGCTTTAATGGTCTATCATTAGCTACTTCATAGAATAAGTAGTTATTTCATAGAATAACTGGCTAAAGTATGAAATTTTTAAATCTATTATATACTTTTAACTGACTTGTCTGGTTATTCTATGAAATAACTGAATTATACATTTTAACGGTAACATATAAATATATGAAATTTTCTGCAAGTTAATTTTACATAAGTTTTTTTTTAATGTGATTTGCATAAAAATATTTTTTGGAAAAAATTTCTTGTAAAAAGGTATTGTATTTGTATATACTATCTGGATTGAACTCTTGCTGGATTAGCAAGAATTTTGTTCTGAGAGTAAATTTTAAAAATGAAATTAGCTTTTTGAGTAAAGTATTTTAACTATGTGTCAAACCATTATGTATGATTACTTTTCTAGTGAAACTAAAACTTTTTCTGAACTATATTTTAATACACTTGTTGGGAAAATAAATTGCCATTTTAGAATGTACAACATATCAATATTACAGATATATCAATACTGTTTTCAGAAACTCTTTACAGGAATTACATTCCTATTTGAAGTTTTCCTTGAACTTAGAGAAAATATTTTTAAGAATTAGTAAAACATGTTGCAGGTGAAGAAATTATTTTATACTGAAATTGTATTTGTTATAGAAATGAATTTGGTAAAATTAATTGGATTTCTTGTAAACCTGTCTTTGTCAATGTAAAAAGTCTAAAACAATACATTTTCAGACAGTGAAATGTCTCAATTTTCATGAAAATTTAGAACATGTAATTCATACTTCTACTTATAATACTGCATTTTTAAAATTTGAAAATAATCCATTAATAATTTTTAAAACACATAACATTCAGCATATTGAATACATGTTATACAAAACTGAGTTGTATAACAAATTACCCTGCTTTCTTAGATAGGGAAATCAAAAGAAAATTAATTTTAGAACATATCTGAAAAATGTATGCTGAATTCTGGTCCTATTTTTTGACATTGCACAAAGACGGCTTTAACTTATGAGTTATTGAATGTATTTTGTTGTAATTTGTTTAAAAAAACTTCAGTGTACTTGAATAAAAGGAACTGGAATTTTTAAATCCTAATGTTAGTCTTTTTTGTTTGTTTGAACATGTTTTACTGTTTTATAGAATAAAAAATGAGCTTTGGTGTTTCTGAATTTTATAACTGTTCAGCTTTAAAATGTAAATTGAGTTATGTGAAATATACATATATAATATACAATATTCAAATGCAGTGTTTTGAAAAATCATGGATGTTTAAATTTACATAGAGAAGAATATGTGGGGTTGTGTGTGTGACTTTTATTTGATATTTAGAAAAATTGTTAAATGAATATTTACATATTAATATTTTTTACTGTTTGTTTTTGTTGGAAATAGAAATTTTGTAAAATTTTGTTTCTTGTAATTTTTTTTCTTACTTAAATCAGCTTTATGAATTTTTATTAGTATTCATGCACATAGTTTCTTCTATTAATGCATTATATAATGGCAATAACAAAATTATCTTGCATTTTTTTCAAAATTGTGTTTTTATAAATTAGGCATCTGGTATCACATTAAAATAAAAATAATATTGAGGAAACAAGGATGTTGGGGTGGCGAGCAATATGAAAAGAAAAATGATAATTTTAATTTTTTAATGATTTTTATTCATAATTACTGCAGTTAAGAAATTTAATCTGACACAAAATTGGTGTGTATAAATCAATGTCCGAATTATTTCAACTTTTTTATTGAAAAAGACAAGTATGAGAAATTTGAAGCAACTTCATATTTCATTTCGTCTTGTACAAAATTTTAGAAACAAATTTCAAAGCATGCTATATCTCATTTAAATAAATATGATTACTTTTGAAAAATGAAGATATATTACTGAAATATCTGTTCTAAAAATGGTTTTATTTACAAATATCAAGTTTCAATTTCTTAACAAAAACCTTTTTTTTTTCAATATTTACATTAATATAATAAACTTCTGAAATCTCTAGGCTTCTTCTTTATACAGATAAAATTATTCTGAAATATCTTCTTGGACGCTAGATATTTGGAAAAGCAGTGAATAATTTTTTTATACTGCTTGTCACACTAAACCATTGCTAATATTCATTTTTAAGAACTTTTTAATCTGTTTTAAAATTTGTTGCTGTGTTGTATTTCAATAGTTACGAGTATCAATGCTGTTTGTAGAATTCTTGGGCATATTTCATTTGAAATTCTAACACTCAAAGAAAAAGCCAAATGTATTTTTATACACAAAACAATGAAAATTCGCTTTTTTCATTTTTGAGGATAAATATTCCAAAATGAAATAATTCGTGTTGGAATATTTGATATATATACACCCTTCTGATTAACATTTAAAGTAATGGAATTTGAGAAATGTTTAATATGTGTAAATATATTTGTATTACTTTAAAACTTATCTGCAATTAGCACCATTAAATATGTTCTAGATTTCTAACAAATTAAATGTTAAAGATATATTAAAATAGCATTTAATCTGTAAATATAGTTTAAAATCTTATTTCTTAAAATTAGGTTTTCCATATAGTGACTATATTATTTAATAAATAGATTGTGTCTGGATACCACACTCAATTCAGTCCAAATATCCTAACTACTCTATTGATTGTATCTATCATACACAATTATACTTTTTATCAAAAGTATTTAATAGTGTACATTGTATTTAAAGCCAAATTTAATTGCTCAATATTCACTTTTACTTAAATGAGCTGTATTCTAATAATGGTTTTCATTTAAGTTTTCAAACATTTACATTTATAAAATTTGTCCGACAAAATTTTTTTATCAAATATCAAGTTACTTCACATTTACCTTTTACATTAAAATTTATATGATCTTTAAAAGAAATATATTCAAAATATTTCTTAAATCTATTTCTCTTGAATAATAAAAAAAGATCGCACATGGTGTGTGATTTGGACATTCTGTTTAACATTTTGGCTACTAGTAATTTAAAGCTTTTTTTTAAACGAAAAATATTGTCAAATTAACTTTTGTAGTTTACACTAGAAGTTTTTCTTGTGAAATGTTTTCAAATTTGAAATAAGTACGACAAAGAAATAATATACATGACAACATAGAATTTTGTTAGAAATGTAATTAAACACAGGAGTTCGAACCGTAATTTTTTTCGTTCTAGTTCAACTAAAAAAAAAGTTGGTTCAGTTCCGAATGAATAATTTTATTTTATAAGTGCACATTCTTATCAGGGGAGCAGCTACCGCCGTATCAATGATACGGGGCCTCAACATGTGTAACTACAGTCCCACTAACATAGCTCCTGTACCTAAAAAAACGGTCCCGAAGAAATTTCGATACAGGGCCCCCTCAGAGCTAGCTACGTCAGTGATTCTTATCTTAAATCATCTATATTTCTAGTTCATTCGATTGAATTAAATCTAAATCTTCTACAAGTAGTTTCGAGACAAACTGAAACAGAAAAGTACTAGTGAACATCAAAATAGGAAATTGAAAAGCAATGTACATGTAATGATGATAATTATATCGTTGACTTTTTACCGGTCGATTCAAAATTAGTGTGGTCAATTTTAAAATCATATAATTATGGTGAATTTCTATAGATTTACTAATGGTTTTATTTTAAAAACGAAACATTTAAATTACTAATCTAACCATTTGTATTAGTGGAAGTAAATTATAGTACCAAAAATTGTATTCTCAAACCCGGAGCAAAATTTTAAGGCTTTTGAAGGATGCTTGTTGAAATTCTGTTATAAATAAAGCATTTAAAAAAAAAGACATTTTTCTAATGTATTATACTATCTGAAACGTAATAAAATTTGGCTCGCAATCAAAAGCTCCAGGAAAAAAGTGTATGCGAAAGGAAGTCCTTAATGAAAAAAAGAATTATCGCTGTAGAAAATACTCTGCTTCACAGAACTTTGGCAAAGGAACTATAGGTATCGCAATCGACAATTTGTCGTCAGATAAAGAAAATTGGTAACAAAAAGTTTAATAAATCAGTCTGTCGTCAAATATCTGCAAAGACCGTAGAAAAACGAAGAAAACGCTCTTGGCCTCTATATTTAATGTTACGCAAAGGTATATACAAAACATGGATACTTTGGATAAAGCACTGTTCCATCTGTCATTTACAACTAGCGAAACACAGATGCAACATATTTCACGCGGAAAGCGTCGTAAAGGCTCAGCTCTTTTGGAAAAGGCAAGTAAGCCGTCAGGTGTTATTTTATGGATGGAATTGTCCTCTGAAGGCTTAACAAAACCATTTTTTTTCTGTAGAACCAAAGGTTAAAATTGGTGCTATATACAATCAGCAAAAAGTTTTGAAGCACATGATTAAAGAAAGTAAACGTCTATACATTCGAGGGGGAAGTTGTTTTTTTTTCACCAAGATTCTGCACCATGTCATACTGCAAAATCAACTATAGAATGGCTAAAAAATAAATTTTCTACCTTATGAGAAATAACTGGTGCTCCTTGCGAATATTTTTATGGAAATACTTTAAAAAAACAAACACCCAATTAAATAGATGTAAAGTAAGAGCACTTCAAGGGCTTCAAAAAGCAATCAAAGAGGAAGTTAGAAAAATTTCCCTCAAAATGTTCGAGAAAGCTCTTTTGGCGGCTAAACGTTTACTTAAAATGTACCATTCTAAAGGAAGCCACACTGAAAATTTCAAGTAAATAACTGTATTCAATAAAAATTTATGATGCTTTGAAAATGGTCACACTATTTTTGAATCAACCGGTAGATTAGAAATATCGATTAGTAATAAAATGACTGAAGATATATCGAGCCAAAATAAACCGATATTTTTTTTCGGTTCAGTTCCGGTTTTCGTTCCGACCAAAATAGCGGTTTTTTCCGGTTCGAAGCCCTGTTATCTAGAATTGTAATTGTGAATGATATGTATGCATGGGTTATATATAGTAGCGCACACAGGAATTTTTCAAGGGGGTGGGGATCCAGGGCCGAAAGTCCACTATTCTCGTATCATGCTCCAATACGCAGCCCAACATATTCTCTTGATTTTGTCGATTTTCGGGCACAAAAAACGGAAAAAATAAATTATTTAATAGATAATTAGCATTAATTAATAAAATTTATTAATAGCAAGTACTTAAATTTTACATACTATGTACATAGTATTATAATTAATCGAAAAAAAATTTAAAGGGCTTTGGGGGGGGGGCTGTCCGTACCCGAGGATCCCCTCGCCCCTTCCCTTGCGTGTGTGCTATTGGCATGGGTTGGTTAGTTAAAAAAATACTGGAAAACTGCGTTATGTGAATTGTGCAACACATTTCTCACTATCACCAAGAAATGGGGTTTGTAATCAAGAGAATCAAGCAAAACTCTTGGATTATTAAAACACTTCCAATTTAGTGACATAATTTACATTTGAAATTTAAACCATTCCTAAAATTTTTGAGGTCCTCGGATCATAAGGATATAATGGGGCCGACATCGCTTGGGGGATTTTTCTATTGCAGAGGTTCTCAAACATTTTTGCCTCATAGACCCCGTGCCAAGTTTTTTGGTTTGGTGTGGACCCCTGCTTATTTAATATTGAATTTTTACAAGTTTATTAACTTAAATGTCGTTTTAACAGTTAGTATGGAGCTACTTACTTAAAAAGAATTAAATTTCTCACACTGTATTGAAGTATAGTGTTTAAAACTTATGAAGTAACTGAACAGCAAACAAATGCTTTTGATGGGAGGGATGAATCTGGTGCTTCAATAACTAATCTTCAACATTTTGTATCAATCTTTTCAGGTTTAGCCTTAAATCTCCTCTGTTAGTAATGACTAGTTTTTTTCCCCCTTTTTCTTTTCTTTTTTTGTTTTTGTTTTGGAGATTGGCAACAGCACTGAAATTCCTCACTAGGAAAAGCAATTAAATACTTTCCCACGATATTTCATAACAAGTATGTCATTTTAAAGCCAAAATTGCTTGTATCCGTTTCTAAACTTCACCTTCGTTAGTGCCTATTCCGATCAGTTCCTATTGCATTATGAAATTATTTTTTTTTTCAATGCGACCATATGAATTAATTGTGACTATGGTAATACAAACTATAGTCAGAGACTTCTAAAACCTAGTTTCAAAATCTGAATAAAAAGCATTTAAATGCTGAACGTAGATTAAAACGTCCTGACGGATTGTCTAACAAATTGAAAAATTTCACGACCTCCAATGTTATTCTGTTTTAGCTTAATTCTGGGGGGGGACTCTGAAATATTTTTTGTCTTAATAAAATTTATGCTGCCACCTTATATAACTGCAAATTAACCTAACTAAATTTGATAAATAAATCTGTTTAATAGGTAAAATCTTGTATAACATGGTGGTAACAAGGGTTATCTTCCCAATGAAGAGGCCGTTTAAAACAAAATTGGTTTATTATTTTCTCACACGTTTACAGTACACATATTTAAAGAAACATAAGTTCTTTAAACTATACAATCCGACATTCTCACGAAGTTCTCGTCCCGCTTTTTTCTCTCTTCTACTTCATATTGCCATTCGGCCCTAACTGAACTTAGCGTTCCTTTTGCGCTCTCTCACCCAAAGGCTAGTTCTGTTGTTGTTGTGGCTATGATGTCTGACGTAGTCAGAACGAGGCACACGAAATTCATCCTGGCAAAGGGCTAGAAGAACGCCTGTTGTTGGCCTAGGCCTTGATCACCATACAGGTGACAGTAAGAATTAGCTCGGTGAAATTCCCCGAAGGGACGATAGATGGCGATGCCACCTATCTTCACCTCCCACACCTGAAGGGGAGGGAAATATTCTCCAGTCCCCTGCACTCGTGATTAAGCCCACAAGACTTTAGGACCCACTGATTTAACGAGCACGTACTCGGAGGGTATTTGGTGGCATCGGGCACCGAATCCAGGTCTTCCGGTCTGGAGTCCGATGCTCTAACCACTAGTCTACCCACGACCCTAAAGGCTAGTTCTTCCGTCCTTGAGTGGGCTAGTCCTTCAGGCCTTTGCAATCTGTTTTCTACTTGATTAAATTTTCTTTTAAATTTAAAGTCGCGATCTGATTTAATGAGAGTCATTATCATAGACCCATATTTACACTTCGTAGACCCCCAAAAATA
>BMAV01024005.1:0-14972 GCA_019973955.1 Trichonephila inaurata madagascariensis | reverse complement strand
ATATAAGGAAAGAGTGAACTAATAGTAGAGGAATTGAAAAAGGTACGGTTTTTCTCAAAAGATTGTTCTTCACCCCCTTCTCTTTATAGTTGTCTCAAAGCTTGTTTAAGGGGTATTCCAGCCATAAAACAGACAATTTAAAACCCACCTTGCAGATTATCGGCCAAAACGGATTTGATAAAAACTGCAAGAATTACATTTCAATTCAGGTGGAATTATTCTCCGGTGGATTACTAAATGAGAAAGTAATACCTTGAGAATCAATTTGATTAATGACCAACAAAGTCCGAGTCTGGCGTTTAATAGGGGTGGACGACTTTAGCCGTATTAACACACACACACACACAGCGACGACTTCAATCAACTTTAAAGTTAATGCAATTTAACTAGTCTTCCTCTGAAGAGACTTTTTGAATCTTCCCCGAAATCAAATTAATAAAAATACTACAATGAGTTTCTAGTCATTGTTCCCCTTCCCCAAAATCTATTCTGAGGACACTCGATGAAATTCTGTTGAAGAGCAGTAGTTGCTATCTTTCTATCTTTGGCCACGGAACACTATTAAAAGGATTTTAAGTAGATGATGTCCTGTTGAAATGACCGTGTGGCCTATCAGGATAAGGAAGGTAATAAGGGTAAGTTAATCGGAATTTTATCTCTGTTTTAAAGGTTGGTGTGAAATAGAGATTAGGGATGACATTGAACAAGGGTGTGTTTGAAAGGATTTTCCACGATAACGAGGTATTTAGAATCTGGAAAATAGTTATCGGGCGAGAATAGTGTCATTATCAACATTCCGCCTAATTTACTTTAAGATGTATTTAACTCTGTGTAAGTTTTAAAAGGTGAAAATGGCGCAAACAGGCACAGTGATACCTTGATTGATTTGTGTTAATGTCCAAGGTAACTGAATGAGCATAGCCTGAATCAGAAGCAGTGTTTTAGAAGCACATAATAAGGCTTCAAGAGTAGCCAGGGATAGAATTAGTCATTGACAGTGATGGGATTCAAATAGTTTAGCAACTGGTCGGCTGCTTTGATGACTCTTTTGAAAATGATAATAATAACAAACTTAGACCACATTAAAGAGAACCCAGATTTTTTAATAATTATGTCTAACTTGACGAATAAATACCGGTTCTATCGAATCACTATCTGTATGAATTTCGTTCCTGTAATCCTGGTTTAAACACTATTAAGGTATACACATTTCTAGACGGACACTGTAATTTTGTGCTATACTAGGACATTGAGGATATTCATTGATATAAGAACGACTAGGACAGGGATGGCGAACCAGTGGCACGCGTGCCATCAATGGCACGTGACACAATATTTTGGGCACGCCAGCGATGAAAATGGTTTGCATTTTATTTCAAAATAACAAAATTCACTATGAAATATTACGAACAAAGGCGAGTGATCAGTTGCGGTGCGGCACTCGTTTGTTATTGTCTCTTAGTTATTGCCTTAGTTACGTCTTGGACTCAGTGGCGTAACGTACACCCCCCGCCCTCCAAAAGCTGACTTTGCAGGTGTCCCCTAATATTCTCCGTTACGCCACTGCTTGGACTACAGTTGCTTTTGATATAAAATTTGTCTACTCATAGCATAGTCAATTTCGTCAACATGTGAAGCCCCCGCCCGTGGGGACCTCAGTTCTACATTATCTACACGTCCTGTTTCTGTGGGGAAGAACGAAGAACCACTCAAAGCATTCATTTTAAAACCTGTTTATTAAGGTCTTAGCTTAAACACAATACACAACAATAATAATTAAGTAAGTTGATCTAGAATGAGAAGATGCAACACGTATTACCAAATAGTCGCGTACTTCACCAGTGAATCTAACTTTATAGATTAATTTCTCTATCACTAATATACGCCTTTTCTTTATAGCTTATATAAAACTGCTTACCAATATATCCTAGATAATCAGCTACGTTCTTTATCTCTTCTGATGTAGCTTTAATCCGACAGTATACCTTAAGGCTTCGAACCCACTTTGGTTTGTCAGTACAGGCACGGCTAGGCTATTTCACGGAGTTGGGATTCTTCTAACTTTATCTCCAATCACTTTACAGCTAACTCTCTACTTAGCGACTTCACTTCCCACTCAGCAATCACTTCTGCGCATAGATATAGACTCCGCTCTACTGCTAACTTCCAATATATATATATGATTCCTAATTTATATAACCACGTTTTTATTCTTGAGTTGGTTGGAAAGAATTGCCATTTCTGCCCCGAAGAAACCCAAAGAGGACATTAAAAGAAATCGCGATGAAAGCCCCGTCACAAACATAACTATATTTTAAAGTTTATTTGTGTTATATTTACGATTTTTAACTGTTATTTAACATGGCTAGTTTAGCAAAAGAACAAAAAGTGCAACATAGTAAATGTAACAGAAAATTTCAAACGATGAATCTAGTAATAGGGCATGATTAGTAAAGGAGACAAAGCGGTGTGTGTTTTATGTTCTGGAACAGTGGCATGCAGAACATTGTCTGTAAAATGACATTTTGAGACAAATCACAAATCCTTTTGTTAAAAAAATGACCCACAGCAAAATAATCAATTGATTAGAAACCGTTTGGCAGATGGCTCCAATTCAGCATACATTCTACTATAAGTAATATCTTATAATCCTAATATAAGTTATTTGTCATCCACAATCTGCAACAACATAAGTCATACTCATGTTACTTTAATTTAAATTACATGCATAAATAAAATATTTATTACATAACATTTATTTTGATGATACGATAATTTAACTATAATTAATAAAAACTAATTGATTAAAACTAATTATTTAAAGAATTACGAATACAGCCACGTTGGCATCATTTTTGGCGACTTGTGTCAAAAAAATTAAAAGTTTTTTTTTCTCACCTTTTACAGCGCTCATTTGAGCTGCAATTTTCTATACATGATTGTTTTAGGTGACAATATGATAATTTAATAATTAATAGACTGAAACTAATTATTTAAAGAATTAGATATAGTCACGTTGGCTACATTTTTAGTGACTTGGGTCAAAATTTTAAAAGATTTTTTTTCCTGCGTTTTAAAGCATTCAGTTGAACTGAAATTTTATACACAATTATTTTGGATGACATTTAGATACTTAAATGATAATTAATAAAAATTAATTACCAGTTAATATTGTGATTCTGTCATATGTACATACATATTTATATTAATTGTAACTATTTAATTGAAAGTAACTAAAATAAAATTTTTCTTTGCTGACCTAAATAGGAACTGAGACTTAATTTTTTGTGTTATATTACTTTTTTTTTTTATATTTCTTATTATCTTGACTAGTTATACTTCGGTTTTATAGCTATTTGAAAAATTTATGGATTATATATATATATATATATATATATATATATATTTATACACGAACTACGAATAGCATGTTATGCTATTCATCAAATTTTTTGGTAATTAATATTTAACTAAAAACTATACTCTAGACCAGATAAATATACTAGACTATCACAGCAAAGGTTAAAACAAGAGGTTTTAATGTACTGGATAATTAGAAAAACCAGATCAAATTCCTGTGTAAAATAGTTGAAAAGTTTGAAAAAAATAAAGTTAAAGGAATCAATATGCTTATTTTATCATTATTTTCTTGCATTTCTAAAAGGTAATAAGAAGTAAAAAAAATTCATAAACATAAAAATATTCAAGTACACTTTCTCTTTAGTTGAAATTTATAAAATTTTAGTTGAGGGATTTAAATGCCATTACCTGAATTACAAATTTGGTTTCAGTGGTAAATTTGCATTCCAAATTCATAAACATATTTGAAGTCACGTTACCGAAATAGTATTACTTCTATGATGCTTTTTCTTTCTCTAAAATATTAATGCATCGCTTGTATTTTATCAAAACGTTGAATCCACTTTTTCATACATGCATTTTTTTACGCATCATTTCTTCTACATTCTAACGATAAAGTATGTACGAAACAAAATAGTTGTAAGTTATTCAAATTTCTTACGCCCAATCTACTTTTAGAGAAACCTACTGAATATTTTACTCTATCTTTTTCCTTCGCGATAAATGATAAAAACTAATGTAGCGCTTATGTTCGATAAAAAAACAACAACATTACAATAAGAAAATATATTTTTACTTTTTTTTAAACCTTGGAGATATTTATTGGATGAAAACGTCTTTTCAATCTGTAAAAAAAAATATTTTAAGTTAGTTTTTGTTTAGTAAAAACCACTTAGCTGAAATGTGTCATTGCATCAAAAATGTGTTGTTTTTTTGCATTCAAGAATGTTATTCGCCTCATAAAGCTGCAGTGTGATATATGAATCATGCTTGACAGATTTAACAATTCTTTCTAACAGGTATTTGCAGCAAAATTTTACATTACTTGAAACAAAATTTATTTAGTAATTTTTTAACGCGTTAGAGTAACAAACAAATTACTCATGGGATATACAGGATGTTCCAGTATCATTGGGACAAACTTTTAGAGGAGGAAGGAGACATCACATGGATTCAGATGTGCATAACTACCAATGGTCGGAAACATCTTCGTTCGGCGCTAGGTGACATTGTTCACAACAGCATTTAAGGAAACCGACCTGTATTACCGCAGTCATTTTAGCTGTCACCACCCGAAGAGGAGTATAGAACGTTTTACCAACACCAAGCTGGCAGATATGCACCTGATTTACTGATTGGCAGAATGAAATTCATGAGCAGCAGAAAAATTGTATCTACAGAGAGATGCACCCTGATCGCCGGATGTTTGCTTTGTCTCACAATTTGTGTGAATAAGAATTATTACGAGGTAATAGGCATAGTGAGGGAGGGCCATGAGTGACTCGAACTCCCAATGTGGTACTAGGATTCCTTCGAACGATATCCAACACATTTTGTTCCATGCATGAAACAAAATGTGTTGGATACAGTGGCCCGTTGGAATACGTGGCTCACCCTCTTAATGATCCCTATTCACACAAATTGTGATGCAAATTAGTAAATATCCAGTGGCCTGGTGCATCTCACTGTGGGTATCTTTTGCGATACATTCTTTCTGCTGCTGATCCGTCCTTCTGCCAATCCGTAAATCAGGTGCATATGTGCCAGCTCGGTGTATGTAAAACATTTCATATGAGATGATGAAACGTGATGAGAAATGACTGCAGAAATGCAGGCCAGTTTCCTTGAATGCTCTTGTGAACAACGCCAGCTAATACTGAACGAAGACGTTTACGACCATGGGTTGCTATGCAAATCTGAATCTTAATGATGTCCCCTTCATCCCCTTAAAGTTTGTCCCTATGAACCAGGGAAACTTTGTATAAGTGAGTGAATGAGTGAATATTAACGTCACAATGTTCAGCTACAAGAGGGCTTTTGGCGACGGACCACGTAATTTTGAGCCACGGTCAAGTGACGAGGACGGCACCTGAGCTGCCCCCCCTCTCCTAACTACTACACTATACTAATGGGAGAACGTTTGAGCTCTCGACAGATTTAACGTACATCTCTTCCCAATACGGCGGGTCTTCAGTGGTACTGGGCTCGAATTCATGACATGCCAGCCACGATCCTATACCTTCGCGGCCACAGGGACACCCTGTATAACTAAGTGATATGGCCTGGATTTGTACAAGTTGAACAAATAAATCTTACGAAATTTCAGATAAAACAAGAAGAAAAATTTTAAATAAATAGTTGACAAGTATGTTAAAAAATCCAGTTTAAAGGAACTTGTTAGCCTTGAATATTTTAAGAGCAGAAAATATAATAAAATACTTATGAATTATTTCAATTATTTATTTAATATCGTTAAGCAAATTTTCATCTATGTCGTCGTATGGTGTCATAGATGATAAATGATTAAATAAAGTTAATTTTTTTTACTTCAATATATATTTATAATATGCAAACAGTGGGGCCCAAGTCATGCTGGGATGCCCGGCAATGATAGAGTCGACCAAAAAGCCAAGCAAGGAGCCGAGTCGTCTCGACCGGAAGCCCCCTTGACCTTCAGAAGAGAAAAGGGCATTATTTCCCCGTACACTGATAAAAGTACTACCGTGATTAAGAAAACCAAGAGCATTGGAAAGCCATTTGGAAACCCTGGCCACTGTGGGTCCTATCCCGAGGCACCTGGAGAAAGACGAGGCTGTTGCCCGCTTTCACCTAACCACCAGACATGACTTTTTGGGAGAAATCTGCTCTGCACTGGCTTGGTCAGGCTGCTGACGAGGCCTGCCCGCTCTGCAATCATGCCAGAATGGATGGCGACCACCTGCTCCAATGCACAGGACTCCATGAATACGCCATCGTCAATCGGTACTGGGTAGCTCGGCGTCATATGGTCAAGAAACCAAGCACGGGCTTTGGATAAATACATAAATATGTTTATAATATCATTCACACAACGTTATACACATTAATCATTTTTTTTTCATTCATCGTCTCCAGTATTTCATTTCACAATTCTTTCACACCCATCATTCAATCCGTAGTATAGAGAAGCTGATGCACGTTAAATTTGTAGAGGCTCAAATTCCTCCCTTTTGCGTTGTGTGGAAGTTTAGAGAGGAAAGAGTTGTTCTCAGGTGTCATTCTCGCCACTGGACCGAAATTCAAAATTACGAGATCAGTCACCAACAAATAGCCTTCAATTTGTTTCAGAATGCGAATTAAATTATAAAATCAAATCACAGATCATCCCTCATGCCTCATTGACTCATTTTTATAACTAATACAATTGGTAACGGTTTCGAGTTTTTGACTAATTCACTAAGGAAATTCTTCTTAAATTTTGTATAATTATAAAATCGCTGTCCGTGGAGAAACCGTGATTTAAGAAAATGTGAGTTGCTATGTAAAGTCAAATGAAGAGAGAGAGAAAAAAAAAGGGGGGAGGGGAGGAGTGGATTGTCGTCAGGCTGATACTGAAGTTAGAGTGTAGAGTTATAATAATTGAAACCGTCGGAGTTTTAGTAAGGAGATATCCCACAGAAGAATAACCATCAGTGCTGCGGAATTAACCGTCACATATAAGTGATCCAATTAATTGTTTTAGATATCTCAGTTAGTAGTTAAGCTGACCGCTCCCTTCGATTAAGACGGCCGTGGTAGCCGAGTGGTATAGGTATCGGACCGTGGCTTGCCTTGTCACGAGTTCAAACCCAGTACCACTAAAGACCCACCGTGTAGGGCAGCGATGCACGTTAAATCTGTTGAGAGTTGAAAACGTTGGGGTGGTGTGGTAGTTAGGAGAGGGGGAGGTGCCAGCTCAGGTGTCGTCCACGTCACTTGACCATGGTTAAAAATTAAGTGGTCCGTCGCCAAAAACCCTCGTGTAGCTAAACAGTGCGACGTTAATATTCAATCAATCAATCTACCCTTCGATTAAGCTAAAGTTTGATAGTAAATTGATCCGTAAAATAAAGGTGTTGATTTTATTAAAATGTCTTATAATTCTGTGTATCCGAATTCATCATCTACCTCAGGGTCACGACAGATTAAAAAAATATTCCCGTTTAAAATACAGCCAAAAGAAGTTTTATAATACAAGCATAATATTGTATGACGTAAATACAAATTCTTTTAATTCAGTGGGCTACATAAATAAGACAGAGAATAAATTGATATAACACCTCTTAAAATAACAACCATATTGAAAAAAAATTATTTTTAAAATAAAATGTGATTGCAGTTTTGAGATATTTGTCAGTTTGTCAAAATATTTGCTATAGTCGCCAAAAATCTTGCATCATTGGCGACAAATTCTGTCATACTTTGCCAAAAAAGCCTTAGGGCCTTAATGATACAGGTATTATTTGTATCTAATGATTGTACACAAGACAGAGAATAGTTCTTAATAAACCGAAGAAGTTCTCCACATTGAAGAAAAATGATGTGGCTAATAGAACAAGGTTTCCACTACAGTTCCTCTAGTTAAATTTTAGGTCAATGATTCGAGGAAATTCACTTTAATTACACTAATGGTTTTCTTGGAGTCCATTAGTCTAATTAAAGTTTAGATTAACGAGCGAAAACTTACATTATTCCTTAAAAAATCACATTTTGATTTAAATGGATCTCTCACCTTTTTGTTTTGTTTCGTAGTAAATTCAAAAAGTAATGATAATTTCCTCTTTCATTCGACTGAAAACATGGTACTGTTAAAAATTAAGGATGGTTTGTCTAATTTGATCTCAGCATGGGGTGCATAGGAACATTTCTCGAAGGAAGTCTGAAGTATTAAAGTTCTTTAATTTCCGAAACAATGCACCCGCTCTTTTTATGACCTCAGATAAATATTTTCACAAATAATCCAATTATTTTTATATTTTCTTTGTAAATTAATAAATAACTAGAAAAGCACATAAATCTGAATACAAAATATCATTCTATGAAGCCTAATAAATTTTATAAATATTCTCTCTATGTTGTAAAGAATTCGCATGTAGAGATGATGTGATTGATGAATAGAGGGCTCTGCTGCATGAAGAAACTATTTTTTTGGTTGGGAAAATGTTGGAGTTGTGGAAGAATGGAGAGGGGGCGTGGGGGGGGGTTAGAAATGTCTGAAGAAGATCCTAAGTCAAGTGTATTTGTAAACTGTGTACGTATTACAAAAAGTAAGTAAAAATTATTTTTCGTTAAACATAAGTCTTTTTCAAATATAACAATATTTTCAAATAACAACAATGAAGAGCAAAAAGTGTTCAGGGAAGATTCCTCCTAAGGTTTTGTTTCCAATACGTAAGTGTTAGATGCTTAAATTGAAGTCTGCATCCATTAGAGAGAGAGAGAGGAGAGAAGAAAGAGAGGAAAGAAGAAAGAGTGAGGAAAGAAGAAAGAGTTAGGAAAGAAAGAGAAAGGACAGAAGAAAGAGAAAGGAGAGAGAGAGAGAGAAAATTTTAAAAATTCACAAACATAATATTAATCATTTTAAAATTTCTACTTTTTCTTCAAACCAGAACCAACTGAATTTATTTAAATGCAATAAAGTGCATCCTAAAAGAGAGAGAGAGAGAAAAAAATAAGGAATGTTTTTGTAGAAATAAATCCCCCTTCCCCTTATTTTTAGAAATATTTTTGCGCTTATTTTAATGACATTTGTGTAGGTTTTCATATCTATAAAAAAATTTTAAATCAAAGGAAACAAAGTTTTTTATTTTACAGAAATCTTCAGCATTTTTTGGATTTTTCGATTGTATTTTTTTCCGTTCAATTTAATACAATTAGTCTAGATTTGAGGGAAAAAGTAGAAATTAAAATGAATAGTCAACGAGAGTCTTGAGGCGAAATTTTTTAAAACTATACAGAATCACGCTTATCTATTATATTTTAAAAGTAAGTAATTATTTAAGACATGAAAAAAGAAATGAGTTGTTATATTCTGATACAGAGTCATAAAATCTTTATCATACGAAATTTAAAAAAAATCAAACAACCTAAATGATTACTCTTCTACAAAAAAAATAATGACTGCCATTAAATTACTAAAAGTTAGAGAAACATATTGGAACGTTACAGAGAAAAAAGAAATTAATAATCTTTAACAAGATTTCAGCTAGTCTTTGTGTTTCAACAGAAAATTACATCTTAACAGATATTCACAAGAAACTTTTACACTTTAGTAGTTTCCAACACGATACTACACGACACAACGCGCGCGCCTGCAGACACAAGCAATGAAAGAGTAATAAATTTTATTATTAAAATTTTAAATAAAAAATAATAATCTCAAAATATTCTCTTATATTTTTTAAAATTCTAAGCCAATCGGATCACTTCACATTCGAATGAATGAATGAGTGAATACTAACGTCGCACTGTTTAGCTACAAGAGTGCTTTTGGAGACGGATCTGGTAATTTTGAACCATGGTCAAGTGACGTGGACGACACCTGAGCTGGCACCCCTTCTCCTAACTACCACACTACACCAAAGGGAGGACGTTTGAGCTCTCGACAGATTTAACGTGCACCGCTCCCCTACACGACGGGTCTTTAGTGGTACTGGGCTCGAACTAATGACATGCCTGCCATGATTCTATACCATGACCGCTGGGCTACTACAGCCCCCCCTTCACATTCGAATACAGCGTCTAAAATACGAGAAAAAGCGGAATAAAAATAAAATTAATTCTCAGAAAGGGATAAGACTATTAAAAGATGAATAAAAAGCAATAAAATTTTAACTGTGACGTCATAAAGTTATATAAGAACATAGACTGCTATGAAAAAAATTAGGGAAGTAAGCAAAAAAGTGAAGAAACCGTTGCGAGATAACCATGCATGGGCATAAAACAGGTGTAACAAAATGCAACACAGAAAAGAAGAAGCAAAAAACAACTGCATGAGAACCTTAAAATGGTCTAATGGTTTATGGTAAAAAGGACATGAGTGATACTTCAAGGTAACAATCTGGTTACATGCAAATGACAAAAAAGTTATTGTTTGGAAATGATACATTATGTTTAATATGGTGTGTTATGCTCTCGAACTGCAAAGACTGCCACACACCTGTATAACATGGATGCGATGTGATTATTGATGGGACCTTGGGAAATACTGTTCCAATCGTGACGAAATGTTATCTCCAAGTCTTCGACAGTGACAGGATGCCTTGGTCTTGCTGCAACGTGTCTTCATAGTGTACTCCAAGCATGCTCGATCGCATTAAGATCAGTTGAGCATGCTACATCGCCATACGCTGTATTGTTTCAG
Source organism: Trichonephila inaurata madagascariensis (assembly GCA_019973955.1). NCBI lineage: Eukaryota > Metazoa > Arthropoda > Arachnida > Araneae > Nephilidae > Trichonephila > Trichonephila inaurata. The sequence goes on along the minus strand of BMAV01024005.1, from coordinate 4,231 downwards.
CTTCAAGAAAGTTCTCCACAAGACGAGCTGTACGAGGTCTGGCATTATCCTGCTTTAAAAGAAAGGAATCACCAATGTCTGCAGCGTAAGGTACGTCATGGGGTCTGAGGCTTTCGTTTGCATACCTTTGCGCAGGTCATATAATATGCGCAGGCCAATACGTTCACCTACAATGAACCCAGCCCATCCCATCAAATCACCTCGTCTGAAATGTGATCTTTCCTGAAAGAATATAGGGTTATTTCGAGTGCCCTTTTTTGCCATATCAAAAGATATCTTGCGTCTCACTCTAAACTGAATTGGGACTCTTCCTTAAACACCATTTGATTTCAATTACCTTGCACCCAATATCGATGTTCAACAGCCCACTTTCTTCAGGCCGCACGGTGTCTTGTTGTCAAAGGAATACACACTTTTGGCCCACATGCATACAGACCACTGGAATGAAGCCTATTTTGGATTGTTTGGCTTAAGACCCTTCGTCCTACTGCAAAAAGAAACTGCCTCTGATTCTGCACCACATTGTCTGGTTTATCTCGAAGAGCAGTTAGTAGGATACATTGGTCATTATTTGCTCTAGTACCACGTGGACGACCTTATCCTGGCCGACGTCAAGCATGCCCTGTTTTCTGAAATCGATTCTAAACTCTAGCAATGACACTTCTTGCCCAGGTTCCAGTCTCCCAATATTACGCTAAGATATGGATTCCGTTAGATCATATTGTCGTGACATTTTCCAGTCACCTTTTTTTTCAAAACTACAGCCAACAAACAATTTGAATTTCACCACCAAGACAACGATAAACAATAACTTCTTCGAAATCCCGACTTCTGCACTTATATATTCTTTTTTTGGTTTTTGACGTCATGAACGTTGATTTGCATAAGATGCTTTCTCCTGTTTTTTGCTGCTATGAATGTTTTGTATTATATTAGTTTTTAGAAGAAATATTAACCTTATTTAGCTGAATCTCCGTTCTCCCATAATTTTTTTTAGCAGTGCAAATGAGGACCAAGTTTAGGATTTTGATGTTAATAGATTTTTTTAACGGATATCTCGCCCGAATTGCTATTTTATACATGCAGCATAATCTTTCTGAATCAAAAAACAAAAAAGTTTCAGTTTTTTTGTTTTTTGTTTTTTGCGAAGAAATTATTTTTATTGCGTTCGTTTATTTAACGAACATAAAATAAATAAACAAAACAGCTCAAAATTTCCTTCCAAATGAAATTTAATGATAACAATTCTTTGTATTGTCTGAACTTTTTCTCATATTTTACTACAAATTTCTGCAATACCACTACCAAGATTTTCTTAATTGTCTTTGAATTATACAATTGGGATTACTCTTGCAGACCCTGCATTTATTCAACGGTCATAGGGACTCAATATCGGCCCCTTTGAGAACCATTGGTCTAGAACCTAGACCAATTATTTTAGATGATTACATTTTCCTGGTGTTGTAAGTATTGAGGAAAAATTGCCTTTATTCGAAACCTATAATTGAAACAAAAGTTGTCGAGATCTCATGGGATGAGGGGGTAAGGGGGAGGGTCAGACCATGCAACTAATTGCATGATTATCACCGATTATTACTTGAAATGCCTCTTGTAGGATTTGTTTCAAAGAAAATTATATCTTTTTCTGTGATACTGCTAACGTCATTTGGTAGTAATAATGATTATTCGAATTCTAGTTCAGCCGATTTTGCTCAACTTCTGAATTGCTGCTATTGAAAAGCAATGTTTATATTATTTGCAGAGGGAAGAAATAAAGGAAATAATTCGCGAAATATGTCTATGTAGTGTTAGGGTTCCATACATTGTGTCCACAAAACAAGACATGTTATAGTATCTGCCAGGTTGAATAATAGTTACAAGAACACAAAATAATATGCATTTTACTCAAAATTTCTTAAAAAGGTGTAAAGTCAAAAGTCCGAATCAATCCTTTATGGATGGGAAATAATTTTTTTTTTATTTCAACGAATTTTTTTACTAATAAAATATGTTATATTTCCATATGTAATTAATCTCTTAGTATATGTGAATTCTTTGAATAATCTGTAATGTTGTACTTCACTTCATTTATTTGTGCTGAAAGATTTATTCTGATAAATTTAAAACGCGGTTATTCATAATTGTCTTCAAGGTTTCGGAGCGCTGTAGTAAAAAAACTAAGACGAATACAGCAAAAGAGAACATATGAAATAATGCAGAAGAAATTCAAGATTTATTTACATATTTTATAGGTGTTCTATATGTGAACCCTTGGTCACAGGGTATAGATCAATGCGGTAGTTCAGTTCCTGCCACACTCTACTCAATATGACTCCATCAACGTTATTGGTTGCACGTGTTATCCTTTCCTTGTTATCCGAAAATTTGTTATATTTTATATAAAGACTCAAATTTTCGAACTCCTTTTGCTACGTGATGCAGTAGAACCAGTAGCGCACACGAAAACTTTTCAAGGGGAGGGGGGTCCAGGGTCGAAAGTCCACCATTTTGATATCATGCTTCAATACGCCGCCAAACACATTCTGTGACGGGCTCACGCGTCTCTTTTCTGTAACATAATCTCTGGGTTCTTTGACGGCCAAGATTAATGGCAAATCTTTTCCAACCCAAATCGAAGAAGTGAAATGCAAGTGTAGATGCAAATAAGATAGCCTTTAAAAGAACAGAAGTTTTAGTAAGCATGATGGCAATTTAGAGAAAGTTCTGTTTGGAAAAGATAGAAGTGTAATTTGACGGCCTACCAAAGATTCACGGATTCCTAGCCATTACTACAAGGTGCATACTATTGCACGCGTGCCTAACAGTCTCTCTGAAAGTGATTGAACCGTTGCGGAATTCAAAGTAGGACAGATTATTTGATATCAGAACTCGTAATATTATTAGAATTGAAAGTAGGCGGATAATATAATTATTTAGATAAGTGATCCAAGTTGCGCGATTCGTTTTAGCTACGGCTATGTGTTTGGTTTATTCTCACTTAATATAAGTTTGTCCAATTTATTAGAAATTTAAGTTAAACTGGTAATAAAGTCATATTAAGAATTCTAAAATGTCGATTCATTTCGAGAACCCCACACCTCTAATTCACGCTGACAACGAAAGATATAGTCGCCAAAGATCGACCATATCACAATTCTTTTGATTTTGTCGATTTTCGGGAGCAAAAACAATAAAAAAATTAATTATTGAACAAATAATTAGCATTATTTAATAAAATTAATTATTAATAACAAATACTTAATCAGTTTTACGTAATATATACATAGGATTACAATTAGTCGAAAAAAAAATCAAGGGCTATGGGGGGGAGGGTCCGGACCCGAGGACCCCACCCCCTTGTGTTCGGTTCTGAGTAGAACTCCATAAAAGGATACTACGTACTGTCCATAACGTTAATAGTGCCATATCGAGTACTGGACGCGGTAGCATAGTGGTGAAGATAACGGACTCGAGGCAGGCATGTCATGAGTTCGAGTAAAGTGCCGCTGAAGACCCGCCGTGTAGGGAAACGATGCACGTTAAATCTGTCCAAAACTGAAACGTCCTCCCGTTGGTGTGGTAGTTAGGAGAGGGGGTGATAGCTCAGGTGTCGTCCACGTCACTTGCCAATGGTTCAAAATTACGTGGTCCGTCACCAAAAGCCCTCGTGTAGCTGAACAGTGCGAAGTTAATGTTCACTCACGCCATATTGAGTAGTGTGGCAGTGTTACAGGAATTGGACGATAGCATTGATGTATGCCGTGTGACGACGAAGGGTTCACACACAGCAAAACACCTGCAAAATATGTAAATAAAACTTGGATTTTTATCTGTGTTCTTTCATATACGTTCTTCTTTGCTGTACGAGTATTCGTCTTAGTTTTTTTACTACAGAGCTCCGAAACCTTGGAGGGAATTATGAATAACCCTGTTTATATTGGTTTGCAAAAAATATCGTCTCGTAAAATCTCGGAAATTGATCAAAATCCCCCCCCTCCTGCAAATGCAAAGAACAAATAAATTTTACTGACGTTAAGCTTCAAGCACATTTGGACAGAAAATCGAAACGTTCATGCGAACTGATGACTGAAAAGAAAAAGCCAGACTTTAGCAGGAGATAAAATCACTCTTAACTTCCCTCCGTGTTAAATACAAAGTTTTCAACAATCTTTCAAGGCATTGTTGCCTACTCCTCTCGTAGCGAAATTATAGCTCTGAAATTTTTGTTGGT
>BMAV01024004.1:102998-163040 GCA_019973955.1 Trichonephila inaurata madagascariensis | reverse complement strand
ACAGGACCCCTTAAGGGGTTTCCCCTTTCCGAATGTTAAAATTAGGGAAAACCCGAGATTGAAGAGGGGGGGAAATGAAACAGAAGTAGTTTCACATTATCTTTCTGTTTTTTGGGGATGACCAGGGATCATCTAAAATTCATTGCAGTGGATGAGGATAATGTCGTTTTTCCTAATTTTGGGCAGAAAAAAGAAATTTGATTTTTTTAAAGGCCAAAACTTGATACCAGATTGGGGCAAAATAAATGAATACTGCAGCTTCCCCAGTCATCTTAAATGGGGAACATCATAAAAATGTTTGAGCAGTTTTTTAGTTAATAAGTATACCAGTTATTTAGACAAAAATTCCCAAAGGTAAAATGAAAAAAAAGTGTTAAAATTTTGTTTACAAAAAAATGAGAAAAAAATATCAGTTATTTGGAAAAATTCAATAAATTTTTTGTTTTTCAAAAAACTTAGAAAATTTTGTATTAAGTTTCATTAAGTTCTTGTGAATGTTTTTGTTTCATTTCTTTTATTAAAAATGCATGCACATAAATTAATCTATGCTAGTAAAATATACTCTAATAAACTTAATTTTGTTAAAAATTTTATTTTTTGCTATATCTTTTAACAAGAAACAATATTTTAGTCCCTCAGCTTCGTGTTAAACGATTTTCACTGTATGTATACATGTATATGTTCATAATACAGCGAGCATTTTTTGTTTGTCTGGTTTTTTAATTGCCTTGGACGGGCACATCAGAAAAAAGAAATATTTTTACGGCCTCAGTGGCCCGGGGCCCAAACCCCCTGCCAAATGTAATCTAATACCTAGAGAAATCAGTAACTTAATATGGTTTAGGTGATGTTATGATCAAAGAAAATTTGCTTTCGTTTTTTTATCATTCGTGCATTTTTGTCATTCATGTATTATTTACATCCATAGGTGTTTTTTTATTTCATTAAAGGATGATATTTAAAATCTATTTCTTATCGTTCTAAAATTTTTGGAATATTTTTAGGAAAAAATTATTAATCATGACCAGTAAAGGCACACAGGAATTTTTCAATACCTCTTTTATCATGCCTTTTTATTTTTTCGATTTTCAACAAAAAAAAGAAAAAAATAATTATTGAAAAAAAATTAGCATTAATTAATAAAATTAATCATTAATAACAAATACTTAGTTAAATTTACGTACCATATACTTAGAATTTAAAACAATCGGAAAAAAAAAAAGGGCTTTTTGGGGGTTTTACCCCAGGGCCCCCCCCCCCTTTTTCGCCACTGATCATGACCAAAAACTCAACCCCAACGCCGAGCTGATTTAAATTACCGCCATATAAAAGACGAACTAATCAAACGAAAGAACAAAAAGGTATTCTGGCGCCTACTCAATTTCATTTCACAGAACTTTCCCCGTTTAACCTTATCAAAGAGATTTTATTTAATGGATAAATTACCATACATAGTACAATCTTTTTTAAAAAATAAGGAATATAATCGATTTGGGGTATAAAATTCCCTGTTTATGTTGAGAAAAACTAATAAAATTTGAATAATCTTTGCATATATTTTATGTCGTAATGACACCTTTTCCTTAGTCGAAAAATGCCATTGGAATGAAACGGGTCCGAAGAAAAAAGATAAATTGGTTTGCAAGGATGCATCGAAACGTCCTTGAAGACTATCAACATCTGAACTTCCGTCTTCGAAAATGACTGTAATTTTGGTGTCTATCTCTGTTTTTTTTATGTGTCTGTTCTGGATGAAAAGATTCCGTCTCATCCACATGTCGATGGTGTACAGTAATAGAATGTGAAACTCTAAAGCATGTTTCTTAAATTTTTAATTAGTTGTATTTTAATTGGCGAGGAATAATTGGCGTGGTTTGAAAACTTAACGAAGCTTTCATCGAGAGCTTTTCCGGTTATAGTGTCGAGTTATTATTTCCTTCTAAACAATTCCATTCATCTTACGTGAAAATACATTTTTTTTTGAGAAAAAGGAGAATTGCGAGGAAAAATCATTCAAAAGAAAAACTAAAATGTAAATTGTTTTTTTTTTTTCATTCAAAAGAAAAATTGAGCCGAGAAATACTGTTTTTCAATAAGAACAACAAAAACTATAAAAATAAATATGCAGATAAATATAAATAAATATATATTTTTTAAAAATAAAATTAAAAAAAAATTTTATATTCATTTCTTTATTGTAAACTTATTTTCCTTAGAAAAACTTCTTAAAAATAAACTGTGCATTAATTTTTTTATTGTATATCTTATTTTCTTCAAAAACTTAATTCTATTCATATTTTCATATAAAAAAATATTTCTTTGTTTAAAAAATGGTTATTAGATTTTTAGATTGGATAAAATTTTGAATATTTATATATTTATTTAAAGAAATTTATATATGTCTGTATATTTTATTTTTTGTATTTTTCCTATAGAAAATATTTTCGCATAAGATATAACTTGAGGTTTCAATGTTTTTCATTGTATTTGGTAAAAAGGATATCATAGTTCAGTTTTTCATGTGGATATATTTGCAAATTATTGTGAAAAAAAAATTAAAACAGTAATTTTTAGTATCGTAATTTCTTATTGTATATCAATTGTCTTCGTAAATGGCGTCAGAATTATTATATTATCCAATAACTATCCGTTTTCTTGCCTTAATAACCTTAAATATTCTTTTTCAATTTTTTCGTAAATGTTGTCAACATTTTTACTATCCGATAATTATATCCGATATCAATTTTTCTTTTAAATAGACTTAGTTCTTTTATTAGACTTGTATGCTTATGACCACACAATAGAAGTGAAAACTTCCGATTTATTCTGTTCAATAGAATCCAATTGTTCGGATGAACAACGTTTTCTTTTAAACATTTTCACATGTGGAAGTTAAGTAGTTCTCTTTTTCGTGCCCATTCATCGGTGGATTTGTTTATTTTCTCTGTTTTCTGTAAAGGGCAATGTTTAAATCGTTATACATTCTTATATATTTATATATGAGTATAAATGATTTAAATGTAAATTTGTCTAATTATTTGAAAATATTTATTTGTAAATTACACAAGATTATATTTATATGATATATATGTTTATATGATACTTACATACTATCGCGCAACAATACCAACGTTCAAAATAACTCGCCAAGTTGGCTGAATTGGCAACCATGCGCTTCCTTTCATATCATGTCGCCAATACTGTTGCGATAATATGTAACTGCCGTTTATATAACTTTTTTTGCACCGTATACTATGTAAAGCTAGGAAAATTAATACCCTGAGAACCCCGTCTATACTTTTCTTAAAATTCTCTAAGCAAACAAAAGGAGAGGGCTCGTTCCTTTTCACAATTAATGCTTTTATTTTCTCATAATCTCTTAGTTGTCATCACGAATATAAACGAAAATACTGGAAACGTTATCGTTAGTTAACTTCATTAAAATTTCGGATTTTAGTCTTTTGACTCATTTTTGGGCTTGAATATGCTCATTCTACTGAATCAAAAAATAGATCCCATGTTTCGTTTTCGGTACTTACGTATTATCGCAACCGTATCAGCGACATTATATGAAATGAAGCACACGGCTTCCAATTCAACGCGTACGACAAATGCGGAGTTGCCAACTTGGCGAGTTATCTCGAACGTTGGCATTTTGGCGATAGTACGCAAGTGTCTCATTTCTTCTTAGTTTCAGTTTTCTACAAAAGAATAATATTTTTTTAAAAAAAATTATTTTCGCGCTTGTGCTCCTCTTCTCTCGTTCACTCACTGGAGTGGAGTGGAAATGGGCTGCATGACAGAGTAATATTTAAATAATGAAAATAAAACTTCACGGGAAAATTGTGCATGAAATTGATACTTAAAAAAAATACGCGCCTTCAAAGTTTTGAATTCAAAGCTAGACACGAGCGGCCGACCCCAGCACGATTGCCGAATGGAGTCGACTAAATCCGATTGAGCGTAACGCACCCGAACACGCGACGCTTAATTTAGATTCAATCTTCAGCAAAACGCGCCTAAAAAGTTATCACTTAAAACTCCATGAAAAGAAGCATGAGATAATTTAAAGGAAAATTTTAAGATAAATTATTCACTTATACAAGTAAGATAAATTTCAGAAAAGGAAGTCTGTATAATTTTAAATTATTACCAATCCAACAGGAAATATTTTTAAATATGAGGAAATCAGCAAAATCCGGCAAAAGAAAGAACGCACATGTAGTTATTGCAAAATAAATTTGAAACCCTTTTTTTATTTTGCACATACATTGATTATAACGTTATGTTTCTTGAAAGAAAAATAATTAAAAAAAAACCGACACATTTATATTATTTTAGAGATAAATAATTATCTGTTTATTCCTTCTTCATTACCAAACACCTATTTCAATCCATTATCAAAAATAACAAATGATGTTATGATAACAAAAACAAATGAAAATTTTGTAAAAGAGGATTTTGTTCTGTCTCTTCTACGGATTCCACTTCTTTTACAGAACCCATATTCATTCACCGAAATTTACTTATGAACATTTTCAAATTGGTGAAGTGAATTGCATTTGATGGCTAATTTATTTTATGTCTTCATTTTTGGGTGGCCGATGTAACCTAACGACTGCAGTCACGAGCTTGTTGCCGGGGTTGTCAAGTAGCGGGATCGAGTCCTGATGCCACTGATGACCTGCTGTGTAGAGGGGCTGATACACGTTAAAGATGTCGCGCCTTAAGTCGTACTTTGGCGTAGCGTTGAAGGTTGGATAGGGATGCTTGCTCAGATGTCGGCATCATCTCCTGACTGAGGTTCAAAATTACGAGGTTCGTCGCCAATAGCCATCGTGTAACTTTATAGGGGGACATTAATATAACTAACTCTTGTTCACTCACGAACTCGTGCCTAACGACATCGTGTCGTGGGTTCTAGTCTTGATCCCATTGAAGACCCGTTGTGTATAGGGGCTGACACACGTCATGTTGTGACTCAACTGTCGCCGGTTTCTTAACTAGCCGCACCCATTGGTCAAACTCCTGTGACTATTTATTCCCTTTGTGAGGGTCTCGCATTAGTTGCTTAAAAGGAACTGGCTCTATTGCTCTCTTTCCAAAAATGTAATAGAAAAAAATGTTTGAACCCTCACTCTCTTTTATATAGTCTTCTACCCCTCCCCTCCCTGTGTATCTTATTTCTTTTTCAAGAGCTCCCCTGTCTTATTAGTAAGACAGCATCTGTGTGTTCGTGTTTGTATGTGTGTTTTTGCATTTGCAGTGTTATTTTCGTTGTTAAGTACTTTTACTGTATCTTATATTCTTCTTCTTATTCTCAAGCATTTTTTGGGGAGGGTCCCTCATTCGGGACCATTTTGTATATGTATTTATTTCGTTTAGTATATAAATAAAGTATCTTCTCGGAGCAACGGTTCGTAGCTCGAAACCCTTTGGGTGAGTTCGATTCTCCCGAGTAAGTAAGCAAATAAAGGTTGTCACGTTGGTGTGGCGTGGAAGGTAGGAGAATAAGGTGTCGTCCTCGTCACTTACCGAACTTCAAAATTACGAGGTCCGTTGCCAATATCCCTCGTATTGCTTTAGAGTTCGACTTTAATAAACACACATTCAACGGCATTTTTGGATGCTGTCGGTAGAAAATGTTTTGAAATTGTATTACTTCCTAAAGTGAAATATTGTCAACTAGATCGCACCACCTGTAGATTTAACTTAGAATATATGGAGACTTGTAGGCTAATTTCGAACTTACAGAATCTTTTAATAGTAACTTAAATAATCTTACATTTCTTGTTATAAATCATTTAATCTAATTATTTTAAGTTTGATGCATACTGTTATTTTATCGTTCAAATTGAAAGACTCAAATAATTGTAAATGTATTTAAATGTAAATGCCTTTAGCTCACATAGTATGTCTTGTGAATTTAGCGATTCTATACGAAGTCTAAGGAAAGGTTTATAAAGACACGTAGTATTATCGAAAGATCATATCTTGTGTGAGTTCCATCTGAAATTTCAAACTTACTACATAAAGGAAAATTATTGTGATACCATATACATAAATATCCTGAAATAAAATTGTCTTTTTGAATGTTCTTATTGATTGAGACAACAACTGTATGTAAAAAAGGAATTGGATTCAAATTTCCTTATGGAGATGAGTTTTGCATTTTAGAGGTTCTACAAAATTAGATAAATTTAATAATATTTGAAAAAATAATTTTTCTATACGAAAAAGTATTTTCATTCTTCGTATTGAAAGTCATTAACGCCAAGCTTATATATAAAATGGTATGTACACACTTTATTTAATGGAAATACAACTATACTTTCATAGGCAAATTCTTTCTATCTTTTTTTAAAAGAATGCCAAGCATTTATATATTTTTTTCTATTGCACTTCGTAAAAAGCATAACGAAGTGTCTACGGCTGAAAGTTCTGAGTTCTATGACCTTCAAGATTCTTCGGTATATTATTAAATTGAAATTTCCTTCAAATAATTTTATTTAAAATTCAAGAAATGTTCCTACAACTTTTCCATTGTTTAATAGTTTTTTCATTGTGTTTTTTGAGCTTTACATTGAAGCTTATAATCACTCTTTTGTTTATTTTGTATGTAAACATTACATTTAAAATAGCTCTTTTTGAATAAAAAAAGATATGAAAAATAATGGTCTTTTGAAATTGTTTACAAATTTAACATGATGAATTTTTGAAATTAATTCACCGCGTTTTTTCTTATACTGCTTATTTAAACTTTGCGTATTATATATACAGTATTTCAAGGAAAAAATTAATTGAATAGAAGATGAAATTGTATGTGAATATATCTGGAAATTTTCACGGTAAAGCTATTCATTATTATAGTTAAGATTTTTCTTTGACGTCTCGTCTTTTCCATTTGGCTAGAATTATAATTTTCCTACTCGGATTTCTTATTAAAGGATGCTGGAATGTTATTAAAGTGGAAAGTTATTTTCTCATTCGACATAAATTTCGAAGATTTTTGTTGTGCTAGGATTTCTGACATTTATAAGAAACTGAAAAGATAAATGCAATCTAATTTAATCAGATATTTATTTACTTAAAATTACTTTGAATATAATTTTAGGTTTTAAAGTCGAATTTAAATTGTAAAATTTGCATTTATCTTTTGGTATTTTATTTTTTTGTTAAGAATTAAATACAGGGTGTCCGGGCTTAAAGCATCCAAAATTAGTGGCTTATTATTACGGTACTACCCATCAGAATGTAATGAACTGTTCATCTATGGATTGGAAAACTCTTCCGAAATTTTCTGGATCTAGTCTAATCGGAGGCACGTGCGTGCATTATTCGGCAATCGCAGACGATAAACTTTTACACCGTCTTCATTAGTGTTGTTGTGTTGTTGTTGTGGCTAATACCACCTGTCTGACGTAGTCAGATCGAGGCCCACGAAATTCATCGTGACAAGGGGCTAGAAGTACGCCTGTCGTTGGCCTTGAGCACCATACAGGTGACAATACGAATTAGCTCGGCGAAATTCCCCGAAGGGACGATAGATGGCGCGACACCACCTATCCACCTCCTCAATTTCGGCATGGAACTGAAGGTAGGAAATATTCTCAGTCCTGCACTCGTGATTCAGCCACAAGACTTTCGACCCACTGATTTAACGAGCACGTTCTCTTTATTTTGGAAGTATTTTTGTTATGGATTAATACAGGGTGTCCGGGCTCTAAAAGCATCCACAGATAGCTTATGCAACTGGCCCCCCATAAAAGAATGTTAATGACTGCTCATCTATGGATCAACCAACTTCCGAAATTCAAGCATTACTAACGTGGGCACGGCGCATTGGATATTTCGTGAAACCAGACGAAAATATTTTTACAGTTTCCGTTGAGAGTATTTGACGTTGTTGTTGTGCTAACGTAAGTTAGATCGAGGCCCACGGGAAATTTCATCGTACAAGTGGGGGCTGGGAGCTAAGCCTGTCGTTGGCCTTGAGCAAACCATACAGGGTGATAATACCCGAATTAGCTCGGCGGGAAATTCTTCAAGGGAACTGGTATGATTAGGCCACTCCTCTTATCTCAACCTCCACAATTTAGGCATGGAACTGAAGGGGTGGGAAATATTCTCCGAGTCCCCTGCACTCGTGATTCAGCCCACAAGACTTTCGGACCCACTGATTTAACGAGCACGTTCTCCGTGTGTACTCGGAGAGTATTTTGTGGCATCGGGCATCGAATCCAGGCCTTCAGGTCTGTAGTTCGATGCTCTAACCACTAGGCTACCCACGGCCGTCTTCATTAGTAAACATGTGGACGCCACTGCAAAAGGTGCATTGCATACTTTGGTTAACGGAATTTAAACCAGTCACGTGTATAAGGCACGTGTTCGAACAGAATGGAATCTTGACCCTCCGACATCAAAATTTATCCACCAATGGGAAAGAACTGTAAAGGAGACGGGAACTTGGTATCTCAAACCAGCAAATATCTTTAAGTTTTCGTGATAGAAGACATTGTTGATCGTGTGCGTGATTCATTTGGGTTTCCTGATAAGTCTATTAGGCAAGACAGTAAAGCCATTCCATTCTCTTCGTACACGTTGCTGCACACGCGTGACTGATTTAAATTCATTAACCAAAGTACGCTCTACTTTTTTTGCTGTGGCGTACACATCTTTACTAATGAAGTCAAGTGTAAAAAGTTTATTGTCTGCGATTGCCGTATAATTCCGTGCACGTGCGGCCGATCGGACTAGACCCAAAAAATCTCGGAAGATTTTTCCAATCCATGGATGGACAGTTTATTACATTCTGATGAGCAATTCCGAAGAAATAAGACATTACTTTTGGATAATTTAAGCCCGGACACTCTGTATAAATTATCTGTGACAGTTAATAAATGAAAATATTATTACTTATTTAAAACTATATACATAGAAATTTAAGATAAAAACTATTTAACGGGATAAGAGTTATTCTATGATTCATGGATCTCTGTACCAATGTGAATGTACTTATTTTCAATACATCTACTTGGGTTTAAAGAGTGTTGGAAAGCTAAAATCTTATTTATTGGACAATTTTAAAATTGTATCAATTTTAACCTTTCTAAAAATACCTTAATTTAACTTCTAGGGTAATTAGAAGCCCTTAAAACCTATTTTTAAATAATCGTTGAAACTGGGCCACGCCCATTTGAATGGCGAAAAATGTAAACAAGTGCTTCGTTTTTGCTTAAAAATTGAACTTCTGATATAAACCAAAACATGTATCTTTTATTGTAAATTGGGCCTTTTATTTTTTTTTTTATTTCCTAGCCGATTAGAAGTTTCACCGTACACATTGAAATCAATTTATCTCAAAATGTAACTTTTGATGTTCGATGTACCTTTTCTGAGAAACTTCTGTTCATAGGTATGTAAATTTTTTTATGATATATTTATAATGAGAGCTAATATATACTTGAAATGAGCTTTTTAAAAAAACTCAAAAATTCATTTTTTACAAATATTTTAAGTGAAAATGGGTCAAATTTCACTAGGTTTGATAAATATTTTATAAATTATGAAAAAATTCAAAATTAGCTAAAAGCTCATTTCAGTATAATGAGAAAAGTAAACTTTAATTGTATGAAAAAAATTTCAAGCATGTAGATATAATAAATTTTGAGAAAAGGTACATCGAAAACAGCCAATTTAACATTGTTAGTAGAGAGAGAGAGAGGTTTTCAACTCCCCTTAAATAAGTAACTGTAATTTTTCAAAATAAATAAATAAATAAATAAATCAATACATCTTTTTTTTCTGAATAAGAATTATCCCATAATATAAGAAAAGAAGACAAAAAAGACATTAAATTCGATATTCAATATCCAGTCTGTGAAAACAGAATCTTCATTCCCAGTAGTATTTAGAAAAAAAATGAAAAGTATTTTATAAGTTTAACAGATATCTTTTCATATATTTGCCTAATTGAATATCACAACTAAAAAAATAAAACTAAAATAAAATTTACCGTTCGATCTTTACGTCATATTGTAATATTTACGTGATCAGGATCCAAAAACTGGAAAAAAATTAGTTTGGAGAAGTAATTTAATTTAATCTTATTTTAATGGAAATGAGATTGACGAGAGAGAGAGAGAGAGAAATTAACAACTCTATCATTCTTGCCGTCTTATTTCCCTTGTATTTTCCATTTAAGAACAAATGGTATAGTTATAATAAAGTATTATGCATGATTTCAAATAAAAATATCATAAAGATCTCAAGTAATCTTAGATGAAAATCCAAAAAGTGAGTCCATTTTGCAATGGAGAAATTAGAATAATTTATAATTAAATATTTATGAATATGTGTCAAAGTGAAGTTCGAACTCTGTTACATACATTCCATACATTTTCATTGCTCACATGACCTTTTATTTGATTTAATAAATAATTAATCAAATGATATTGTAATAATTGCCAAGACAAAAGTAAAAAAAAAAAAAGAAGTATAATTTTTATTTTTTAAAAGTCTCATTAATAAAGATATGATGAATAAATAAATACAATGTTGTAAATTGTATTTTACATTATTAATTTTTAGTTCTATATGTTTTAATTATTATATCAAATAAGTAATGTTGTTATGCTACATTGCTTATAATTTTTTGTTACTTATTACGGCTATTAATGTTTAAAACTTACCTAATGAAAAACATTTTAAAAAACAATACGATTTGATATGCAATGCTAATAAGTATGAAGAATCCTTAGTAGTTGAGGAAAATTCGGAAAAATGATTTATTGCAAATAGAATTGAATCCCGAAAACTCGGCCTAATGTAGACCGAAGGGTGGCCGAGTTTGTGAACATGCAGGGTCGTCGACAATGTGATAGAAATAGAATGAATACGAGTGTTTCCTCAGAAAGTATTGTACTGCACTTGTTATGTATTGTTTGCTTGAGTATTCAACAGAAAATAAACTGCCCAAATATCTTTACGAAGGAAAAGTACGTTCTTTCTGAAGGTATAGAGCATTTACTCAAGGACGTCTTATAAGACTCTTTGAGGCCCTGGACCCAGAAAACTCTTAAGATTTCTTAAGGCCATGGGCCCCTATGCAAAAGTAGATCCTATCTGAGGTGTTTAAAAGTAGACGGTATGTAGCATATATTGTTAAATATTGAAACAAATTGACAATTTGAAACAAGTAAATGTTCACGACTCAAAATCTCAAAAATCAAGGAACTGATGGTCGCATTTCGGCTAAATGAGTTGAATGATTGTGTAGTATCTTCATGTAGTTGAATTAAACATGATTCTTATTTATCGGATTTACCGTTTTTATTATTTCTTTCAAAGCACATCACTATATTTACAACTCTATTTACAATTATAAATTGCATAGGGGTCTACAGGCATCTTCATTTTCACGTTCAAGATCATCATCTTCTTCTTCTCTCCTTCCCGCTCAATGGCCAAAACAGTCCACAGCAGCGCCTTTTTTCTAGTCTGTCGTGCGCTATGTGCCAAGCCTTTACAATTGTTTAAGGTATTAGGCCTAGGTCTAGACGTGGACAACGGTCATCACAAAATAATACAGTTTTACCACTTTTGCCAGTTTGAAATTCCCTATTTCTTAGAAAATATGTACGAGAATAATATTTGACCACATTAAAATTATCCGGATCATGATATTATTGACAGTGTCGAGAACGAAACGAGGCCTCCACCGAGGGTGAGACCCTGGGCCCATGCCATAAGACGTCAATGCATTTACTACATGAAAAACTTAATGAATACACAATATACAATAATTTATGTGATCAGACACACCTCAGAAAAATACTTTACGAATGCACACAGCTATCTAAAATGAAAATAAAGAAGCTGACTTTGCAAAAACTGGCTACTTTTTTTTAAAAAAAGAATTGCGTATTGTCTTCCGTACTGCACTCTGCGTTTTGTTGCTTCATCACGAAGACGACGAAGAAATACTAAGTCATTACCGATGCCAGTGGCGTAACGTGCACCCCCGCAATACCCGCATTACGAGGGAGCCAGTGTTCTAGAGGGCCCCAAAGCCTAACTGCTGCCAAGTACCTACTCTTTGTAAAATCCAACTTGGGGGCCCAAATCCTGACTTTGCAGGAGGGCCCAAATATTCTCCATTACGCCACTGACCGATGTAGCTAGTTATTCAAAATACTGAAGGGTGGTTTCGACAGCCTTCAGTCCCTCACTATGTGATATTTTAGGAGTTTGTAAGGTATCCTCTAAGTTAACGTCTTCATTATTTTCCGGCAATGTTTCATCAAATGTGACAGCAGCTATAATCTTTGCATCGGGCATAATGTCTTGCTCAGTATTGTTCTGGATCTTCGACCTGTAAGGCTGTGGCCGAGTCATCCAGCCTGCCGGGTTATCGAGTGCCGAGTTTTCGAGACTCCACTTGAAACGGGTCTATCCACGATTCCACTAATCCTTTTGGGTAAAATAATCTTTTTAACTGTGATTTCAGTTGAGAAATGCTCTCTGTGAAGAAGACAGGGTTTATGCAAATGAGAGCTTCTATTTGTGTTAGAAGTAGAGTAGGCGCGTGTGAATGGTTGAAAGTGGATATAGAAGCGTGAATTAGATAACGACCGGAGGTCGTATAGTTAACCAAGTTGGAGGACATACAAAGAAAATCCAAATAATGAAGTCAAGGGTAAAATAATGTTAAGATAAGTGTGCTCATTTCTATGATACTGAAATTAATCAAACGTGATTGCTCCTCGGGTTTAGAGTTTTAAGTATATTCTCCCTTTAACCCTCTAATCGGTCTGCACTTAAAGTCTTGCCATTCTGGAGATGCTTCAAAAATGCACCTCACATATTTTTTTGCTTTCAGGTGGGGTTCTCAAAAGCGGTTGAGCCGTATTTTTAAGAATGCGGCTCGGCCGCTTTTGGGAATATTGCTTGAAGGCAGAAAAAGCATCTTTGGAATGGCGGAATTTTACGTGCAGACCACTTGGTGGGTTAAGTTGTTTAGTGTTATTAAGTGAAATAGCTAATAAAAGTGTTCTACAATTACAATGGCTGATCTTTACTAGAGCCCCGCAACACCAACGTCCACTGGACCGTTACATGCTGTACAGAAATTTGTGGAATCGTAAAATTTATAAGGTACAGATAAATAAAATAAACGCAATATATTCTTAAAATGGTCTTTTAAACTGCAAATAAGAAATGCCACTTTCGATATTTTTAAATTGGTAAACTTTGTGTCTGACAGTTATTCAACATACTGTATTTGTTTAATACTATCTCAAAAATAAAGATTAAAAAATTAGAAAAAGTTTATTTACATTCTAAGTGATGGGTTGTGGTGTAAAAAGTAAATAAATAAAACAAACCTAGAAGACATAATCTAAAAATAACTAGCACTAAAAAATATAATTTATGAGTCTAGGTTTCATTTATCATTTTAAAGTATTAAGTTTCTGACCATCTTGCAAGTTTGCTGTCATCTATTTACCGTACAAACTTCTAAAAATAATCTATCTTAGCGATAAAATATTATTTATTACATAAGTCTTATTTTAAGAAAAATGATGTTTATTGTTAAATTAGTTATACAAAAAACAATTTCTCATTTACTTTTCATTACTTGTTCACGCCGCTTTTTTTTCCGGAATACGCCCGGAAGTTTCCGTGAGCACATTGTAGCTTTTAGGTAGTTAATGATGAAAGATTATCTTTCAACTCTGACGGAGATAACTTTTAATTATATATTTCCGACAACATTTATACTACATTTTTTTACTGACGACTCATTTTTTTTTCTCCGGTACACTTTTCGAACTTTCATCTGATAATGAATTATGTGGAAGTAGTTGTATGTTTATATTTTCACAATTAAAATCTTTCAATATCTAATTAGAATTTTTTGTGATAATTTCATGATTTATGTCTTTGTTCCAAGAGCTTTTAATATAACACGTGTTTTTAACTTTTTGACACGATTCAATTTGTTGCCTTGATTTTTTTCGCTTTCATTTCAAAATATATTTAAATTAAACTTTCGAAATATTTTTCGAGTATTTATAAAGTATTTAGTAAACTTTTACATCATAATCGATTTTTTATTCTATGAAGCCTGCAGCTATTTACAAAATACACGATATAAAATAATATATTTCATGTTTCGCCTTTGCAGGAACTAAAATATTTAAGAATAAGTTTCTAAAATTTTTTGGCAATATATGTTTTTTTCTGAAGCTAACATTTCACAATGACTTTTATTTCATGTATTGAGAATAATAACATAGTTTAGTAAAATTGCAACAAAGTTATATGAATTGAAAACAATATCTCGTAATGTGTTGTAAAATCTGCAGTTTTCTAAAACATATTTTATGTATTAGCAGTATAAAAATTTCTTACACCAAATAAATATTAATAATAATATATCATTAATATTATTATTATTAATATATTATTAATATTAATAATAATAATATTGATAATAATAATATTAATAATATCAATATTAATAATATTAATAACATCAATATTAATAATATTAATAACATCAATATTAATAATATCAATATTAATAATATTAATAATATCAATAACAATAATATTAATATCAATATCAATAAGAATAATATTAATATCAATATCAATATCAATATCAATAAGAATAATATTAATATCAATATCAATAAGAATAATATTAATATCAATATCAATATCAATAAGAATAATATTAATATCAATATCAATAAGAATAATATTAATATCAATATCAATAAGAATAGTATTAATATCAATATCAATAAGAATAATAATATCAATAATAATAATATTAATATCAATATCAATAATAATAATATTAATATCAATATCAATATCAATAATATTAATATCAATATCAATATCAATAATATTAATATCAATATCAATAAGAATAAGAATAATATTAATATCAATATCAATTAGAGAGAGAATAATATTAATATCAATATCATTAAGAATAATATTAATATCAATAATAATAATATTAATATCAATAATAATAATATTAATATGAATATCAATAATAATAATATTAATATCAATATCAATAATAATAATATCAATATCAATAATAATAATATTAATATCAAAATCAATAATAATAATATTAATATCAATAATATCAATATCAATATCAATATTAATAATATCAATATTAATAATATCAATATCAATATTAATAATATTAATAATATCAATATTAATAATATCAATATTAATATTATCAATATTAATATTATCAATATTAATATTAATATTAATAATAAATAAATGAATAAATACATAAATAGTAATAATTGTATAAACGAAATTTGGGAAGCATGTTTGCACATTTGAAAGGTGATGTCCATTTAAATTCTGCGCTAATCGCATATGAATGGTCATAGTAGCGCCACTTTAAACATGCAAATGGTTTTCGCTATTACTAATAGCAATGTAAATTGCGTGAGTATTATTATCCTTTCGTATTGGGCGTTGTGAGCTAAATTTAAGTCAAAATGCCTTCCGGGAGTCGAAAAAGACAATATCAATAGTTTACTGAGTTTGAAAGATGCCGAGCGCGCGTGTGTGTAATAGAGCCACGAGAAGACGGTTTTCTTTTCACGAAATTGCAAAAGGATTCCCCGGGGTGTATCTATAGTACTTGATTGGTGGCAGCAGTGGTTACATTGTAGTTCTGATTCAAAAAGACCAGGATATGACGTGCTGCTATTGAGAGGGAAGATAATCTTGTTTACCACATGACTGTGGAGCATTGTACTACATTTGTACCAGAGAGCCACAAGACATTGAAACATATCCACTATTTAAGGAACAGCTTCCAATGCCCACTAACTTCAAATCAATGCCAACTGTAATTACAGAGATATTAAGATGGAGCTCATCATTGCAACGCCTTGGAGGACGTTAGTGTTTGGGGATTCGAGCAAAGATCAAAGATCAACAAGATCAAAAGAACACAATTTTATTAATACTCTTACTTAATCAACCAACTGAATTAAAGGGAGAGAGTGCACTCAATATTAAACCCAGAGGGGCAATCGCATAGGTTTAATTCAACTAATATTTGAATAAAAGTACTTATCTGAACACTGGAGCGTTCTTGACTCCTAAGTTTGAATTTTCTTTAGATATCTTGCTTAACCATACGACCTCTGATCGTAATCTTACTCCCAGTTTAATCTCAACCTTCAACTATCAACCATAGATCTTCCTCGTCTACTCTAATGCCAACTTTTAAATAGAAGTACTCATTTACCTAAATCCCGTCTTCTTCACCGAGAAAGGTTTTTAAATGGACTCACAGTTAAAAAGAATAATTTTACCCTAGAGCATTGCTTCTCAAACTTTCAATATTGGCGACCCAATTTTCACAATCATAATTTTCCTCGCGCCCCCCTTCATACAATAACAACGTGTTGAATTCAATAATAATATCTTTGATGTTAAAGCTACAATATAATTTTAATCATAAATTGTACGAGTTATCGAGATAAATATTACAAATTTTGTGTATAATATTGCATATGACAAACCTATAGGAGTTACTAGTAATTATTTTAAACTTGTTCTTAACTTAGTATTGAGGGATTAGTTATCAAATACAATGTAAAGTACTAATACATTTATAAGTATATTATATCAGTGTAAATGTGTATTTTATTTTTCATTTCAGAATGTATTTTGTTTTGTTACCTTTCAGTAAATTTGCAATTTTTTAAATCTTTTATTTTCGACTTCTCAATATGCTCGCGCCCCCTTCGTAGGTTTATCATGCCCCCTTAGGGGCGCGCCCACAGTTTGAGAAACGCTGCCCTAGAGGATAAGTGAAAGAATCGTATATAGACCCGTTACATCGTGACAAATGGATTGGAGATCTGTTGCGTTCTTAGACGAGAACCGTTTCTGCTTTTCAGCTAGTAATGACTGCAAATTGATTAGAAAGAGTCTAGACGAGCTCTATTGAAACAAGTTGTCTACAGCGTAGACGCATTGGATCCAAGCCAAAAATTATGCCTATGTGAGCAAGAGCATCTTGCCGTTATCCTCAAGCCTCTTGAGAGCCGGTAAAAACTCGTGATTGACCCGGCTGGGTTTCCACTCTTGACAAGAGGCATTTTCAAAAGGAAGAATACTGCAATTGCCACCGAACATGCACAACAATTGATATGTTGCCTTTCCTGCGAGATTACCAAATCTTTCTCGCATCTAGCATGTATGAAGCATTGTTGCCCACACATGCTGGATGTATGGCAATCCATTGTCATCAACAACCAGCACAAATCATTGTTTATTTGACTAAAGAAGTGCAACAGGGACAAGAGCATATATTACCTGCACGACAAAATCTATGCACGTTTGCTCGTTTATTCAAAATCACTGCGACTATAGCGATTATTAATGTATATCATTTCTTATTTGAAATGGATCTTCCTCTATACTTTACAACCTTACAACTTCAATCAAATAAACATACTATAGACAATTGCTTTGCTCAAATTTCATTCCTCTAAACCAAGGATACTCAACCTTTTTTTCTGCTTGGCTGCGTACTATGTCAGCCATTTCACGCAGGCCGCATACATATGTTAGCTATTTCACACGGGCCGCAACATGAGGTAAAAGGGGGAGGGGAATGCTTTAAGACCAAGATAACATAGGAAATTTAAAATATGGAAAACTGATAAAATACTGTATATATATATATATATATATATATATATATAACTCCAGTTTTGCTTTTTTTATTATTTTTTACAATTTTTATTTTGGTCGCTAACATTAAATTTGAAGCATTTAAGAAGCACTTCTTCACAATTTTTGCATCAGTAAACGGTTTCATATGATTACCAATAATATAACAAACTTCCTAGGATATGCCTTTGTTACCACTGTGATATTACCGCGAACAAAACACTTTGTTGCTGTTTTAAAGATCATTTAAGAAAGCCTATTTATCACCTCTTGTAAGAGATCTTCGAGGAAAAATATTAACGAAAGATTCCTGCTTATTGGTATTTTTTAAATACAGCACTTTCGTGACACGACAATTACAAATCCATGTTGGTTTTTCACTACGAAATAGTTAACCTCCCAATCATCTTGAAACGATATATTTTCTTCAAATATTTTTCGCTTGTAAGATATGAAAGATAGTTAAAAATTAATTCCACCCAAAAAATTATCGCTACTCCACTGTTGTCTGTTATCACTAACCGTAACCGTTACAAATGGAAAAAGAATATCAATTCGCATTCGCGTACGACATCGACAGTAAAATTGATATGTTTAATTTCTTGACTCCAAATTTTTAATATATTGTTCTTGAATAAATGAATTTTTCAGAGCAATGTGCATTGACTGAGCTACTTAAAAAGGCTCGGTGGGCCGCAGGTTGTGAATATCGTTGCTCTAAACTACTTTTTATTTAGTATTAGGATTTCATTTTCTGTACAGGTTTTGTGTTGAGTGGCACGTTATGAAATTTTACTTAAGTATTGCGACTTATCCAAAGTTTTCATGATTTTATACATCAAAGTGTTATATTTTTATTGATCAAATATTTGAAAAAACATTTTTACTTAACTGCTTATTTTGCGGTAAAAAGTTTTATTTCTTTGGTGTTTTTTAATAGCAATAAATAGTTAACATTGAGTTTGATTAAAAACTGTATTAAGCCTGATATTTTGAAGATATTAGAAATACAGTATTAGTTCACATTTAAACAGCTGCAGAATCGGACGCTTAGACAAATAATTAAGTGATCAGTTTATTGAGTCGCATAGAACAAAATTTAAACAAGCATCGATCAGGGGCTTAGAAAATAACTACATCAAACTCGAATATTTTATTTATTATATTCCGTAATTTAAATTTTAAAGAAAAGTTTTAAAATTAATTATACTTACCGTAAAATCTGGTGTATAACGTGCACTTATACTTTCAAGCTGTTTTTTTTAAAATTTTGGTATATTCACCGTATAACGCGCGCCCCCTTTTCTTACGAAGAAACCGGAAGTCTAATTATACAATGCTCTTCTAATTTAAAGTCATTTATTCGAGGTATTAACAGGCTTTTGAAAAAATAGTATACTTCTAGAACTATAACTCTTTGAGTTTATAAGGTATGGCATTTCTTTTAAATAAACAATATTTGAATGTAGGTATAAGTCTAATTTTTTCTTATGCCCATCTCTTTTTCATTTTTAAAGATATCGTTTTTATACTCGGCGTATAACGCGCACCCGTAAATTTCGATCTTTTTTGGTGTTAAAAGTGCGCGTTACACGCTAGATATTTTACCGTAATTAGTTCTATAAGGTATTAAACGAATTTTTTCACCAAAATTGTCAACATAATCGTTCGTTTTGCCTTGAGATATTAAAATAAATGCCACAAAAATAATAAACAAAATGTGAATTAGTAATAAATATAGATTTGGAGCACTTTGTTTGTAAGATTTTTAATATTCTACCAATTCAAAACTATTTGTTTTCTTTATAACTATTTCCCCAAGTTTCATAATGTATTTATTTCGAGAAATGATGTCTAACTTTATATAAGTATTTAAATGAATGTGAAAATAATGCAACTATTCCTTATTACCAAAAATGACAACTTTTTAATATTTTTTTTGAACTTTTATGTCATTTATTGTTTTTTAAGGCTAATTGATTCCCTTGAGGCTAAAGCTAAGGACTCCAATTTATAAGGAACATATGCTCCAGAAAATGGCGTTTTCCTCACAACTTTGTTATAAAATACTTATGAGAGCTATTTTGATGTAATTTATTTTGAGAAATTATATTCGCCCGCCACAATGTGAGTAAAAATCTTATTTTTCGTTTTTTAAAATAACTGTCTAGGAGCCCTCTTTCAAGCTATTTATTTTCGGCGTATCTGCTCTTTATCTCTCAAATGTTTACACTATTCTCCATCGTCTCTAGTTCCTTTATCGATTCCAATATTTTGACTCAAGACGTTCTCCTTTAATTTAAAGAATACAAAATCATTCTGTTAGTTTATGAGCGGTGATCAGAAAATATTGAAGATATTTTTAAAAAGTACCTTTTTTCCATTAGAATTTTTTCATTAAATTTCAAAAGTTTATTCATATTGATATTTTAATAACGTTCTGATTTAAATACCAAAAAGGATATTACAGCTTAAAAAATGAATTCTCCATCATAACATCGTATTCGAAGACCCAAAAATGGTGATTCCGTACTAAAGCAGGACGTCAGTAGTATTAAAGACTTTTTGAATACATAAAGGATAAAACATAATCGTCAATATCATGTTTCATTTTCCCCATCTAACGAACTTTTCTGTCTTCGATTCTAAGCCACACCCGACTTTCAGTACCATTAACACTGCAAAAATGCGCTACTTAGATTCGAGTAAATACGGTAAATAAATAGTACTTGCATTCAAATATGACACAGTAGAATACGTAAAAAGCTTGATTTGATTTTTGACATACTTAAATTTTTTAAAATAAATTACCGTAAAATCCGGCGTATAACGCGCACTTTTAATACAAAAAATAAGATCGAAACTTAAAGAGTGCGCCTTATACGCCGGGTATAAAAACGATAGCTTTAAAAATAACAAAAGAAATGAGCATAAAAATTTTTTTTTTACTTCTACATGTATCAATTTTTTTTAAAGGAATGATTTGTCTTATGAACTTAAGGAGTTGTAGTTCTAGAAGTATACAATTTTTTTAAAAGTCTGGGATAATACCTCGAATAAGTTACGTCAAAATATAAGAACAATGTATACGAATATTTCAGATTTCTCGGTAAAAAAGAGGGTGCGCGTTATACGGCGAATATACCTATAAAAATCAGCTTGAAATTATTGGTGTGCGTTATACACCGGATTTTACAATGAATAATGATAGGGAAAACTATAAGTTTGAAGTATTTAAATGAATTATGTGGAACAAAATACAGCTTTTCATGAATTAAGAGCTTATAAAACTGCATTATTTAGCTAGTAACAAGCATGTTAAAGTTGAAAATCTGTTCTAAAATATCAATATTGTATATAACTTTTAATAATTTTATTAAATAATACGTATTCTTAATTATTTCATTTGCCAAAACATAGCATAAAATAAATAATTATATAAAAGCAACTATAACGAGTTATTTAAATCTTTTTCGTATTCTTTCTATTTTCTGTTGAAGCTCGAGAGCTTAGAGTGTATATAATTTAAGACAAATCACTTTATTTTGCAAAATTTAAGAAGCAGTAAACCTTTTGGATTCCTGTAATGAGTATTAAGCTAATTATTTTTAATGCTCATATTTTTAATGCATATATTTTAAGAAAATAGCAAGACAGGACTGAGCAAATTAGAATAGACACAGTAATATAATAACAAACTCATAAGATATTCGACTATGTTGAAAAAGTGTTTTTTAGTTGTTTGATGTTAGGATCATTAAAAAAAAGAAATATAAATATTGAGAAAGAAGGAATAATATATAAAACTAGAGTTTCTTTAGATGTTTTCATAGAATTCACTTTATCGAACTTATAAGAATAATTTTTTAACGTCTTTTTTAAAGAATGAAATTTTCTCCGGTAATTTGTGCACGAAAAATGAGATACTTCCAAAATAATCCGATTAAATCCAATGAAATTTATAACATATATGTTATAAGGCCTTTGGAGTGCAATAAACCGTAGGTTTTTTTAAGATATATTTAATCACATTTTACAACAACTTTTAGCTTAGAACATACAGCACAATCTTGACGAAAAATCCATAACATCAAATTTAAATGCTTATACAATTTTATTTCTTAAAATGCTTTTTACCCTTCGGTTTGTGACACTTCAGATGGATCAAGAAGTATAGCGAGGAAACTAAAATTGCGTTAAGTCCAACGTATTTTTATTCACGGCGTTTTTCTTAACTTTGCTACATTTTGCTAAAATCTCATAAAAGTAATATTTTTTCAAAAACAAAGAGAGATACTTGTTATTTTTTTTTATAATTATGACTTTTAAAGCCTATTTATGTTCTTTAAAGCCCAGTGGTCGAGTGGTAGCGTATCGCGCTTCCCCACCACAGGTCCGGGTTCTGTTTCCGGGCTGAGCAAGGTCGACTCAGCCTTTCATCCCTACTGCATTAGGTCGATAAATAGTACCAAGCTTGCTTGGGGACTTAAACACCGGGGGTCTCATTCAGACTGACCACCTGATCGGGTGACTGAGTGAATATTAACGTCGCACTGTTCAGCTACATGAGGGCTTTTGGCGAAGGACCTCGTAATTTTGAACCATGGTCAAGTGACGAGGACGGCACCTGAGCTGGAACCTCCTCTCCTAACTACCACAACGGGAAGACGTTTGAGCTCCCCTACAAGGCGGGTCTTTTGTGGTACTGGCTCGAACTCACATGGCATGCCTGCCATGATCCGACACCTTGACCACTGGGCTACCGCAGCCCCTCACCTTATCGAAACATCTGCTCTAGCATTTCAGTGCCCAATAGTCACGTATACCGGGATGGGCATAGTAGGCCCTGGCCCTCATGGACTGTTGCGCCACTGAGTTTGAGTTTATGTTTTTAAACAATAAAATTCTTCTGATAATCAATTTTTGCAAAATTGGTCTCCGAACCTAGTCGGATGCCTCAAACTTAGGGCTAAGATTACATAGTTTTGAAACTGTCTTCGCCAAGTGTGCGAGAGCCTGAACTAAACGTTGAAAGTTTGCAAAATTGTAATTCATACATATGCTTATAATAAAGCATTTTTCAAATTTCAAAATATTTTATAAACAATTAATTTTTCATTTGAACATGTAAAGGAATATTTGATTTAGAATAAGATATTAAATTCGAAAAACATTTAATGCCAGAAAATTAGAAAATCATCAACTTAGATAAAAATGTGTAGTATGATAAAATATTCAGTAGAGAATAGAGAAGCCAGAATATTATATTAATGTTGAAGTAGTTTTATGCGAAAAATTATTCCGAATTCCACGATTCTATTGTTCAGCATTTCATGAAGATAGATTTAAAGCTCCAAACTTTCCATCTATCTATTACCCTTTTATTTATTTTAAGTTTTGGACTGTGAAAAAGTTTAGAAAGGAAAATACAATTTAAAAATTTATAATACTAAAATTAATCTGTAAAACTCAAATAACCATAATTCTATAATATTGAAGAAAAATTTATTTACTTAGATGTATGTAATAAATTGATGTGTACAAAATCAGTTTATAATCACCAACAACTAAAAATAACAAAAAAAAAAAATAGTATATAAGTATTCAAAAGAAGGGAGCGAACGGGAAATAATTTTTCATGAATGCATTCTTCAAAGAAATCAACAACACGTTGTATGAAAAAAATATGAAAACAATAAGAAAATTAATGTATTTTAACTACACATAAATTTATGAATCGGAGAGGTATATGTAGTTTTCTGTTTTCTATACACCATGGCACTGGATTTTGTATGACAAGGAAAAACAAAATAGACGATACTTGCGACAATAGGACAATAGAGTGTATTAATGAAATGACTATGCATATGTCGCTCGCACAACACAAAATTGGGACACACAAGCATTATTAAACACAACATGCAAGTTTTAATATATGAAAACAATATTTGTGATTGAAAAAGCCACATGGCACCTATTTGTGTATGGATGTGCAAAACTATCATGACGCGTTTGAAGCAAGTGTTTGTAAAAATAGAGCAACGGAGTCTTAAGTCAAACCTGCTAATCGCCGTAGTGCTGTGATCGTCTCATGATAACGATATATCCGTCCAGAACCCACCTCCAAAGCCCTTGACTTTTTTTCGATTGATTATATTCATGTGCATATGGTACATGAAATTTAATCAAGTATTTGTTATTAATAATTATTTTATTAATTAATGCCAATTATTTATTCAATAATTAGTTTTTTACTGTTTTTTGTTCCCACAAATCGAAAAATCAAAAGAATACGTAGGGAGAAGTATTGGAGCATGATGCAAGAAAGGTGGATTTTCGACCCTGGACCCCCACCCCTTGAAAAATTCCTGTTTGCGCTTCTGGTCAGCTACCTTACGGACCAATATCAACAGTTGAATTTGTGACGGGCTCACGCGTTTTTTCATTAACATGTCCTTTTGGGTTCTTTGGGGCCAGAATAAATAGCAATTCTTTTCCAAACAACCCGAGAAGTAAAACGAGAATGAAAGATGCAAATTAGGAAGCTTTTAAATAACAGAAGTTTAGAGTAAGCGGTGTGGCATTTGGGGAGTGTTATGATAGTCTATGTTGCAAGTGTGAAGAGTATTTCGAGAAGTTAAGTGACAGTCAAAAGAGGTTACCCGTGACAGAGAGCTTTTAGTCAAGGTAGATACTATTCTACGCCAGTGAACCGCAACTTCAGCTAGGATCAGATAGATTGCTGTTTCGTTGACATTAAGGTAGGAGTTACCATTTTAATATTCGGATCTGTGTTTACATTGAAATTGAGCTTAGGCGAGTTAGTTATTAATAGTGGTCCGGGTTACGTTATTTCGGTATTATATATTGTATGTTTAGCCACCGTAGATTCTCTCACATATCATATTATTGCCTAATCTGTTATTGGTTTAAGTTAAGATCTTAATAAAGTAATATTAAGATTATTGCAGATTCTGATTCTTCATTTATTCCTACACCTCTAGCTCACGCTGATAATCTAGGAGAAGGGCACCCCAGAGGGTCGTCCTTACAAATTGCCATAAACAGTGTAGCGATTCTGTTAAAAGATGTGCTTCAGAATGGGTGACCACCAGCCACCAGTATGGGTGTAGTCGAATTGAGCATTAACAATTGTGTAAAAATCGTATTAAAGAAATTCTTCATACACATAAAATTCATGACTTCTTGTTAAATTATAACCTCTCTTTAGTTTCTTATCCTCTCCCCAGAAAAAGCAGTCTTTTAACGAAATTATGAGTTTTCTTTTTCTTTCATATAATTGAAAATCCCGTGCCATAACGAATTGAATCATAAAACTGCAAACATCTCCGACCCTAAATCTTTCTTTAAGATTGTATTTTATATCTGCAGTTGGTTCTTGTGGATGTTATATTCCACCTCAGAGCTCGTTTATCCATCGGGAGCTAGGGGCGGACGCCCAGGGGCCCAGATAAGCTGGACTTAAAATCAGTTTTTCTGGTTATAAATTTCGATTCGCCAGTGCCAAGGGGGCTATAGATCTTCCGGCCCAGGGTCCGAAATTAGCTTAAATCGATACTGTACCATCCAGTATATAACATCCCCTAAGAAAAGAATCTAGTAAAGTGATATCGTACAATGTCAGTCTTTTGATTGATTGAACAAAGTTGTGATTATCTTATTCTGACGAATATATCTATCGTGGGCAAATCATTAATAATTGTCAAAAGTTTTATTGTAAAATTAAACCAAATATTTTATGCTAAGGGAAAACAAGAAATTAGAATAGGGATGCCACATGCCTTTACATTTAATTCTCATATCATTACTCTTTTTTCTTTAATTTATTTATTTTGTCGCGATCCTTAGGTCGCAGGTGAAGTTTGGAACTCCGAATGAACAGACATTGTTATAAAAAAAAAGTTTATTTGTTTATCAATTTACTCTCAAGCAAGATTATTAACTGAGGGAACAGTTAAATTTAATGTCTACCCTAAATTCTTAAGACAAATAATTATGCACTTGACGTGTGATCCGATGTAAAATCCTCGTCAGATCTCGCCCGGGTCAACTGTATATTCCGGTCCAATGTTCCTTCTCAAGTTCGCCAAGTTTTCCGGAAATCCCTTCGTTAATCTTACTTTAATAGCAGCGTAAAGACAAATACCCGGGTCTGGCATTAGGTCGATCGTGATCGACCGAGGACCGATAAAACATGGTGGAGCGACCGCCTGAAAATTTTACCAATTAGTAATTATTATATATGGAAAATTCAAGATTGGCTGACAGTACGCATACTATACACACACACACACACACACACACACACACACACACACACACACACACACACACACATACACACACACACACACACACACACACACACACACACACACACACACACACACACACACACACACACACACACACACACACATCAACACACACACACTTACACACACACACACACACACACACACACACACAACACACACATACACACACACACACACACACACAATATATATATTGTGCTACTGACTATAATTAACTTAGATAAATATGTTTTATTTTTTAATGTATTTTGAATTATTTCATAAAAAATGCATCATTTGATATAATTATATTTGGGGCTATTATTATTAAGTTTGTATCTTGCATTTTGCTTTAAACGCGGTTTTAAAGTGTTTTTATTTTAGTTCTGTATATAATATTCCGTACTTATTATTAAGTTATAATAATAACCTTTTCCTTACCTCACACACACCTACGACATTGGGCAGTGGCACACACAAGAATTTTTAAAAGGAAGGGGGGGTCGAGGGTTGAAGGTCTACTATTCTCGTATCATATCCCAATACAAAGCCAAATATTTTTTTTGATTTTGTCGATTGTCGGGAACAAAAAGCAGCAAAAATAAATTACTGAACAAATAATTAACATTAATAAATAAAAAAATTACTAATATCAAATACTTAATTACATTTTATGTACTACATACATGGGACTATAATGAATCGGAAAAAATGAAGGGTTATGAGGGAGGGTCCGGACCCGTGGACCCCTCCCCGCCATTGTGTGCGCCACTGATACTGCGTGGACAGCAACTCCTTGAAAAAATTAGAAGTAGCCCGTACCCTGGAAAAGTCTGCACACCCCTGACTAACACTCTCACATTACTAGGATTTAAAAAACATTCAAATTAGCATAAATCAAGTTCTCCCTAGGGAAGGTGGTTTTAAACTTAAACAACAGTTAAAGAATTATTTTCCCCAAGAAGATAGTAAAAGGATGGAATATGACCCGTTACAATCTTAAGGTAATTTTGAATTGTTTCTTAAGAATATTGAAAATTGTTAGAGAATTTTTTCCAAGACGTTATGGATAATCAATCACACAATTATTTCAAGTAGGAGATATTTATTCAATTGATAAGGGATTTATACAATTTATATATTTTTGAAACCATTTCTGATTATCATGCAAAAAACTTTTCTGCTTGCAAAACATCAATTCTTACATCCATCCTTCCTAAGTACTCAGTGCAATATGTTCAATATTAAGGAAATTAAATACATTACAGATAATTTTCTTGTTGATTTTAAATAAATAATACCTCATTAAAATAGTCTTTCTTTAAAAAAAAAAAATGCCCTTGAATGATTTAAAAGTGTTACATTAAAAATAATTATTGTTTTAGTCTTGGATTTCAAAATTTACAAAACAAATTTCTAAAGAACTTCTTGTATTAAATATCACTTGACCTTCAAGAAAATCGTAATCAATTTTTTCGTGATTGAGATACTACAAATGCAAAACTTAAAAAAAATTTTTTTCTTGGAAACTTCATTCCAGTAAAGAAACATTTAAGTACAAGCTCATTTTATTCCGGAAATAAACGAAGGTAGGAAAAAGGAAAAGAAAAGAAACGAATGAGGCAGAAAATTTCATCAGGAACCATTACTAGCGTCAGTAAGAATATTTTTTCTTTCGTTTTCAGAATCGTTTAACGAAAGAAGAGACCGAGCTTTTTCACATCTCATACTTCCAAGAAATCTCAGTGATCTTAAAAGCGAAAGAAATTGTTCAAAGTGATTCAGGGGAGAGGAAAAACTGTTGCGGGAGGAATAAAAAAGATAAAGTTGGAGAAATGAGATACACTTATCTTTTCAAAGAAGTTTGTAGATTTTTTTCTGCGAAACGAATATTTTTTGAAGCAATGGTCAGAATAGTTGTAATAAAACATGATCTTTAATCAAAGTTTCAACTTGGAGTATAATAATAATAATAATAACCCACAAATTCAAATTATAGAACAAGCGTCAGCAGCTTATGTCATGCGTGCCACATTTGGATCGTAGTACAATTCTCAGTAGCTTTCTCTACTTCAAAACAAATTCATCAGTTTTTGAATGGATCAAAAATTGTGATAATTTTGAAAAGGTGCTTATCGTAATATCTTCAGCATTATAGAAAACATCTACAGGATTGTGAAAAAAATTTAAAAATAACTCTAATGATTAAGAAATAGACAGTTATTTTAAATTATCGAATGTCATTGATGGAGAAGTTTAATTGTTGGAAGGAAATTATATACAATCTCTGATTTCCATTTTTGGCTCTACACATCTATGTGCACAAATCTTTTCTTGTATGAAAAATATTTTGAATCCGCCTTGAATTTATTTAACAACTGAATGTCAAAATCGAATCAAATTGAAAGTCATAAAT
Source organism: Trichonephila inaurata madagascariensis (assembly GCA_019973955.1). NCBI lineage: Eukaryota > Metazoa > Arthropoda > Arachnida > Araneae > Nephilidae > Trichonephila > Trichonephila inaurata. The sequence goes on along the minus strand of BMAV01024004.1, from coordinate 134,558 downwards.
TTTATCCCTGATATTGAGTTATGAAGTAGAGCGGTGCAGAAACAAGGTTCGCATTAAAATATTTATTTTTAATGGACTGTATTGAAGAAAAATACTTATATTATATATTCTTTATTACTTATTTTAATAAATATTTTTAAAAGGTACATAATATATGTATTGAAAGAACAATTTTTTTTTCATGTTTGTAAATATCTTTAAAAGATGAAAACTAACATATATAAAACTCTAAATCTATATTCCTGACCTCTATTCCGTAATCCTACAAGTATTATTTCGAAAATCGAATTGTTTACCTATTTCCTACAGTGTGGTGTGTGGCACCCTGAATCATATTGGTGATTGGTTAAGCACGCCACAGCTACAAAGCTGACGACCCCTGGTCCAGAACTACCTTAAATAAAGCCTTGTAAATCTTATCCATGATTATGGAACTCATACTTGAGTTTTCTAACTTTTAACAACCTCAAATAAATGACACATCGAGAACTTAAATCAGGCATTTATTTACAGCTCGCTTACACATCCTAAATTAATCAATTGCTTTAAAATATCAGAAATATTTTTTATAGACTGCAATGGTACTTTTCTTCAACTTTCCCTGTTTTGGACTTCCTTCCCTTGTGTGGGTGTCTTTTATCTTTTCGGTGGCTTAGCTTTCACATTTACTTTCACTTTTAACTAATAAGCTATGTATTAAATCATACATAGATTATTAATTAAGACATTTAAAGCGCTTATACAACTTATTAAGAATATTGCATAGCTTATTGCTAAGAATATTGCAGAATGATAAGGTATCCGATTATTTTCGAAACCATGATTTTGTAAAAGGGTACAAACGAATATTTCTTTTAATATTTAGTGTCACTTAGATTAGAATAAACTAATAAAATTGCTTTAAGAATATTATTACAATAAAAAAATTATTTAAATGCAATATTTTGGCAAAAAATGAAATTATAATTACCTACTTTCAAAACATTCTCCTTTTATGAAAAATACTTCTATAATAATAATATTTTGCTTGTATATAGCTAAGACTTGCACCAGAGATCCTGAACTATGATTTTTGAAAGATTCATATTACTCTTTCAGAGTTATTCCCAATTGATATAATTACTGGTGTTTATTTGTTAAAATTTTTCTACTCTGATGTACTAAGATATGGATAAATCCACATTTAAGTTATATAGTTCAAAAATTCTAGTTCAGGCTCTGTACAGAGGTCTGCGCTATGTATAGGCAAAATATTATCCTTATAGAAGCATTTTCCATAAAAGGAGAATGTCTTGAAAATAGGCAATTTTATGTTCATTTTTTGCCAAAATGATGAATTTAAATAATTTTTTATTGTAAAAATATAGTTTTAAAACAATTTTATACGTGTATTCTAATCTATGGGGCACTAAATATTAAAAAAATTATTCGTTTGTACGCTTTTGCAAAATCGCAGTTCCGAACGTAGTCGGATATCTTAAAGACACCTATTGTATGAATTAATTATATACTATAACTAAGAACTTAAAATGTTTTGCTAATATAAATGTCTTCTTTTTGAACATGTTTATAGGTCTATTCCGTGCATATGTTTTGTTCTTTGATATCTCCAGTCACATTTGATCAAGATGACTTTTTTTTTCTTGTTAAATTTTCTTTAATACCTACTCCTTCAATTTAATTACGTCGGTAGATGCATTTAGTATAATCTTTGCCCTTTAGTGCTCTGTTCGTAATTATTTTCTTTAAAATTTAAGATATTTTACAGTGTTTTTGAATTTATATTAATCAATTGACCATTCTTGGTATATAAAAGTTATATATATATATATGCATATCATCTTTCGCGCTGAATAAACTCTAATATTAACCACTGAACTATTTAAAATGGATAGATCATGTACATAAAATGAACAAGTAAAATATAAGTTCAAAACTGTGATTTTTTTAAATGTGTTTTTCTAAAAATTAAAAGTTTTATTTTGAAAAAAAAAATATGCTAGGAATTTCACATTAATAAATTATGTTAAAATGAAATAAAATTTAATTTTATTTTTTAAAGAAACGATTTGAATGAAACTGAAGAATTTCTGAAAACAACATTGCAAATTAAATGCACATTTTGAATTTGATAGAGATGCTCTTATGTCAAGTAAGGCAGCTTATATATTTACAATATAATTTTCAAGTTTTTTAAAATTACATACACATCGTGATAGTGAAAATGCAACATCAAGAAGTGGCCGCAAAAAGAAACAAATCGCAGAGTAAACGCAGTTCATCCTGTTTATGATCCAGGATATACAGTCGTCTTGCACTCGATGAGTACAATTCAATGAAAGGAACTGGTAGATTCCGGAACACAGTCACCCCGTTATGCTTGTGAAGGAAGCCAGTTTATTTAATTGTTTATCGTCATAAAGGAAAGTTATTATAATGCAGCTGCGGAGAAGATGATCAGATGAAGAAAATGTGCCACATTAGAGGGATCCCAATGACGTCAGTTCGCGTGAACCGATATATTTACTAACAAGCATTGAAGATCTTGCAGATTAGAGGGCTGCGTCTAAGTACTCGGTCTTGCATTTAAACTGAGAATATTTAGCCAGTTGCGACTTTTACAGGCACTCCCACTGGCCTCTTGCCGCTCGACTAATCATAGTTCGGTATTTCTTCTACTTGTGTTAAGTCCACAACTGTGCCATTTTTCAAATCTAAATTTTTTGCCAGATACGGAACTGAGGATTGCTGCGCAACTCGTATGCCTGCAGGCATATCTCAAGTTCCACGCAAGATGACTCAGCAATGCACTTCTGTTGAGTTGTTGCAGCATGTATGGATTACGTTGAATGGACCCATATACAGCAATGGCCCCATCAGAAAATGCAGCAATGGTCCCATCAGAAATTGCAGCAATGGCCCCATCAGAAATTGCAGCAATGACCCCATCAGAAAATGCAGCAATGGCCCCATCAGAAATTGCAGCAATGGCCCCATCAGAAATTGCAGTAATGACCCCATCAGAAAATGCAGCAATGGCCCCATCAGAAAATGCAGCAATGGCCCCATCAGAAATTGCAGCAATGACCCCATCAGAAAATGCAGCAATGGCCCCACAGAAATTACAGCAATGGCCCCATCAGAAAATACAGCAATAGTCCCATCATTATCCGACGACTGAGTCGCAGAAACTTGTATTCATCGCTCCCGTTAAGGTATCCGATTACGTTCGGAACCATGATTTTAAAAAAGATAAATGGATAATTTTCATGATATTTAGTGTCACTTAGACTACAATGCATGTATAAAATTGTTTTAAGGACAATTTGACAAAAAATATATATATTTAAATGTAATATTTCGGCAAAATTAGCTTAGAATAATTTTTTCCAAATGTTCTCCTTTGTGAAAAATGCTTCTACTATAATAATACTTTTGCCTGTATATAGCTCAGACCTCTGTACAGAGGCTCAACTAGAATTTTTGAAATATATAACTTAGAAGTGGGTTTATCCATATTTTACGACACAACAGAGGGGACCAATTTTAAGAAAAAAACGCCAATAATTATTTAAATTGGTGGTAACTCTGAAAATAATGTGAATTTTTCAAAAATTCTAGTTGAGCCTCTGTAGAGAGGTCTGAGCTATATACAGGCAAAATATTATTATAATAGAAGCATTTTTCACAAAAGGTGAACATTTGGAAAAAAGATTATTCTAAGTAAATTTTTTGCCAAAATATTGTATTTAAATAAATTTTTTTTGTCAAAATGTCCTTAAAACAATTTTATACATGTATTCTAATCTAAGTGACACTAAATATCATGACAATTATCCATTGATGCGCTTTCTTAAAATTACGGTTCCGAACGTAGTCGGATACCTTAAAAAGACTACGATTGACCTTAAAGAATAATTTACAATAATTTCTGACTAGACATTCGTGCGTTTGGACTAGACATACGTGGCATAATATCGTGTTCTCCGATGATAACACTTCTGTTTCAGCAATGCCAGTCACTTCAAAATAGTCTATCGTTAACACTAAAACAGATTTTAAAATAATAAAAATGCTTTTAGTGCTCCCGAAACTTTAAGTCATCAAACAGTACATCTGAACGAGACTAGTCATCATTTGTGTGTTGTGCCACTAACACTGTGGTAAATGGTTGATAACGAATGGTCATCTATGCCTCAGGTCACAATTCGCTTACTCAATCATTCTATTCCACGACGTGTTGCTATCTATATCACCGTAATCAGAGGACCTACAACTTTCTGATCATTTTGTGCTGTCACTCAGTATATTGTTGTTGTATTATGCAGAAATAAATATCATTTTTTGTTCGATGCTATCTTTGTGTAGATTTTCCTTTACTCTGTAACACGCATTTGTGCTGTTCTATTTTCTCTGTTACGTATTGTATATTGTAAATTCAAAATAAATAAATAAAAATAAAACCTAATTTATATGGAAGCGATTTTTTCAAATGAATAGAGTTTGGCTTTTACTGTTTCTAAAAATAATTTTTAAAAAAGAGACGTAACAGTTATACAGGTATTTTTAATTTAAAATTTACCAAAGAAATGGCATTTTGCAAATAAAATTCAATCTTGAAATGAAACTCATTCAATGACGGGATCATTGCAGTTATAAAAAGTTATTCTCAGTAAATATTCGATCAACAGTACAAATTATAATACAAATGCAGCAATAGTACATTGAATAAATTTTTAAAAAATTCTATGATTTTAATATTTAGAATACATTACAAACATTGTAAAAATAAAAGGCAAGTTTATTTTTTTTAAACAAAAGTAAAGTAGAATTCGAATGTTTTTTGGTCTTTTATGAAGAAGACAACATTTGTAACAATCTGACTTGTCAAAATGTTTAATAGATTTTGAAAAAGAAATATATATTGTTTAAATTTAAAATATTAAGACATTCAATAAATTTTTCTTTGTTCATTAGAATAAATTTGCTAAAATATGGTTTAACATTTTTATTTCTCTTAGACGCACACAATGCATTTTCAATAAATTTATTAAAAAAAAATTTGCAAAAAACATTGATTTGAACAAGACTGCATTTAGATTGCAAAAAGAAACATTGATTTACAAGACTAAAATTAATTTATAAATAGTTTAATTGGATCAGTGAAAGAAATTTGGAGTTTCATATATATATTTCATTGTTTTCTTTTTGTCAAGATACTATGTTTTAATTTCCCTCCAATATACTAATTGAGAAAACAAAGATAAAAAACTTAAATAATAAATTTCCCAGTCTAATCTAGTGAGAAATCTCATAAGAAGAAAACACTTAAAATGGCATTTTTCGGTAGCAGATAAGTGAAAAACAGTACTTGTGTCCTTAAAAATACAAAAATAGTTTTTGTAAAAATAATTTATTAACATTTTAAGGAAATAATAAAAAAATTTATCTTAATATCAGAAAAAATTCTTTACTTCTTAAGTTTAAAAAAAAAAAAATCTTTCAAATTTTTTTGAAAATTGGAATTTTTTTCAATATCATGTCAGTAAAAGTAAACAATTTTAATATAATTTGTATCTGTAACTGAATTTCGAAATAAGTTAATTAAAATGATTTTATTCTTAAGTATTAAATGTAAAACAGCATGTTTCTTCGCGTTACCTTCTAAAGGTCGCGAGAAAAGAAAAGAAAGAAAAAAAAAGTAAAAAGAAAAAGAAACATAAATAAATGCAAATGCAGTAATTATTTTAATGTTATTAAGTATCATAGTAGTATTCATTGCAAATGCAGTAATTATTTTAATGTGTTATTAAGTATCATAGTTGTATTCATTGCTAATGAGAAACATTTAAATAAGTTAGAAAACGAACAATTAAAATGATGAAAGCAGATAAAGTAATTAATTACAATTGAGCATTATTTAAATTTTTCTACTCTTTTGACTTTAAATTAATAAAACTGTTAAGATAAGCTCTAAAATATTTTAAAAAATAACAAAAATACACGAAGCAAAGAAAATTAGATTCAGAAATATTTTTCGGAAAGTGATATGGCTACCGTTTTCGCAACCATTAATGTTAATAAGACATAATTAAACTTGTGTCATCAATCACATTTAGAATCATTAAGAAAGTGATTTGGGTGAGACAAACCTGTTCGATAAAATATTTTTCATGTGGCTTTTTGTAAATGGGATCTTGACTTGAAATGAGTTTCCAACCAGATTGGTTGACCTGGCTATAAATCAGACTATTGGGTACCACACACACACACTTTTCATATTATGTAGGACAGTAGTCTCTCTCTTCAAAAATTTTCAACTTACAGGACCCCTAGAACTTGAAGGTGTTTTCGTGGAATCCCCTAGAAATAGAAAGTGTTTTCGTAGAATCCCATTCCACACACATACTTAGAAGAATATATCTCAAAATAATTTTTAAAGTAGATCAACATTTTTTTAGGTATACTTTATGTGAAGGGGCAATTAAGGTATTTGACTACATTCGGAACCGTGATTTTGAAAAAGTGTATAAATGGATAATATTTATGATATTTAGTGTCACTTAGATTAGAAAATGTAAATAAAATTGTTTTAAGACTTGTATTACAATAAAAATTATTTAATTACAATATTTTTACAAAAAATGAACATAGAATGACAAATTTTCAAAATATTCTCCTTTAGTGAAAAATGCTTCTATTATAATAATATTTTGTCTGTATATAGCTCAGACCTCTGTACAGAGGCTCAAATAGAATTTTTGAATTACATAACTTAGAAGTGGGTTTATCCATGTTGTACGACAACAGAGGGAAGAAATTTTAAGGAAAAAAAACGCCGATAATTATTTCAAAAGGTTGTAACTCTTAAAATAATGTGAATTTTTCAAAAATCATAATTGAGCCTCTGTATAGAGGTCTGGGCTATATGCAGGCAAAATATTATTATAATAGAAGCATTTTTCACAAAAGGAGGTTTTGAAAAAAGGTTATTCTAAGTTAATTTTTTGCCGAAATATTGTATTTAAATCATTTTTTTTTTGTCAAAATGTCCTTAGAACAATTTTATACATGTATTCTAATCTAAGTGACACTAAATATCATGAAAATTATCCATTTATGAACCTTTTAAAATCACGGTTCCGAACATAGTCAGATATCTTAAAAGAAGTATTGCATTTAATATTAAAAAATTCTAATGTAATTTTTTTAATATAATTTATTCATTAATAATATTAATTTGTGATCCAAGTGTCACCTACCCATGTATTATACTTATTAAGTGGGATATATGTGCTTGCTTTTTTTCACACAAATTGTAGAAATCTATGTCTATTGAAATTATCTGCAGTCCCATTTCATATTATGCGTTTGATTTGTTTTTATAATTTGATTTTGTAGCCACTTACATTGAGAAATATATTTCACTTAAACACATTGTTCTGAATGGCATTAAAAGGTTTATAAAGCTGTGTTAGAAATACTGTGTATTTTTCATAAATTTGCAACATAAAATTTAGGAGCATCTGTTTAACATCGAATTTCCTTTCCTAACAAGTTATTTCCTCTCCATTATATGTGCTTTTTCCCACAATCGCAAAATGGTGCATTTTCCATTCGAAAATTATTTAGTTATGCAAGACAATGTGTTAATTAACGAGTATAAAATTATCTCGTGGAACCCAAGATAGTAAACAATAGAATATTCACAGTCTAGTAGGATGCATATATATAAAAATAAAACACACATTTTAATGTTCTTTTATTATACTATAACAAAAGTTTAAAAAGTGTTGAAAAATAAAGTTTATTATATATAAATAACATTTTCGGTTTTAATGAATGCGATGAGTTTTAGATACTTGCAATTCTACAAACTTCAAGGAAATAATAATTTTGCATACATATTTATAAGTTTCTTTTCAATTTTTTTTATTGTGACTCGTGGAACACAGTTTGAAGACCACTGATGTAGAAGATAAAACAAAATTTTGATGAAAAAAATACTACAGTAGAGTCTCGAAAACTGGACACTCGATAACCCGGCAGTCCAAATAACTCGGACACACCTTTGCAGGTCCGACTGTGTCCGATGCATAAATTATTGCAGCTGTCATAGTTAATAAAAAATGCCGTAAAATGATGAAGACGTTAACGATGAGGACAGTAGCGCACACAGGAATTTTTCAAGGGGGGAGGGATCCAGGATCGAGTGTCCACCCTTCTCGTATCGTGCTCCTTTTGATTTTGTCGATTTTCGGGAACAAAAAACAGTAAAAAATTAATTATTGAATAAATAGTTAGCATTAATTAATAACAAACACTTATTTAAATTTTACGTACTTATACATAGGATTCTAATCAATTGGAAAAAAGTCAAGGGCATTGGGGGAAGGGGGTTTCGGACCCGCGAGACCCACCCCTTGTGTGCGTCACTGGATGAGGATATCGTAAATCTCCTAAAATATTACATGATGAAGAACTAAAGGCTGACTAAATTGTCCTTCGGTATTTTGATCAGCTAAGTGCTTCGGTAATGGAGTTAATGTACATTCGTCACTTACGTGATGAAACAGCAAATCGCAAAGTGCAGACGGAAGACAACAAAACATTAGGCATTTCTTTATAAAAAAGTAACCAGTTTTTTGTAAAATCTATTACTTAATTTTCGTTAAAGACAGCTTTATGCCTTCATAAAGTATTTTTCTGAGATGCTCCTGATCAGGTACATTACTGTACTCTATGTATTTCTTAAGGTATCCGACTACGTTCGGAACCATGATTTTATAAAAGCGCATAAATGGATAATTTTCATGATATTTAGTGTCATTTAGATTAGAATACATGTATACATTTGTTTTAAGGACATTATGACAAAAAAATTATTTAAATACAATATTTTGGCCAAAAATTAACTTAGAATAACCTTTTTTCCAAATGTTCTCCTTTTGTAAAAAATGCTTCAATTGTATTAATATTTTGCCTGTATATAGCTCAGACCTCTGTACAGAGGCTCAACTAGAATCTTTGAAAAATTCACATTATTTTCAGAGTTACAACCATTTGAAATAATTATCGGCGTATTTTTTAAAAATTTCTTCCTTCTGTTTTCGTAAAACATGGATAAACCGACTTCCGAGTTATGCATTTCAAAAATTCTAGTTGAGCCTCTGTAGAGAGGTCTGAGCTAAATACAGGCAAAATATTAATACAATAGAAGCATTTTTTACAAAAGGAGAACATTTGGAAAAAAAGGTTATTTTAAGTTAATTTGTTGCCAAAATATTGTATTTAAATAATTTTTTTGTCATAATGTTCTTAAAACAATTATATACATGTATTCTAATCTAAGTGATACTAAATATCATAAATATTATCCATTTACGTGCTTTTGCAAAATCACGGTTCCGAACGTAGTCGGATACCTTAATATTCATTTTCATGTAGTTAATGCTCTGTGTCACAGGGATGGCGAACCAGTGACATGCGACACAGTATTTTTGGCACACCAGTAATCAAAATGGTTTGCATTTTATTTCAAAGTTCACTATGAATTATTACGAACAAATGTGAATTATCGGTCGCGGAGTGGAAAGGAGCACACTCGTTTGTTATTGTATTGCATTTACAAACGATTGTAGTTAAATCGTAGACTACAATTGCTTATGATGTAAAGTTTTTCTACGTACAACATAGTCAATTTTGTCGACATAACTGTATTTTAAAGTTTATCTGCGTTATATTTACGATTTTTAACTGTTATTTAACATGGCTACTTCAGCAAAAGCACAAAAATTGCAAAATAGTAAGTGTAACAGCAGAGAATTTCAAATTTGGTGGACCGAGAAACATAAAATTATTAGTAAAGGCAACAAAGCGGTGTGTGTTTTATGTTCTGGAATAGTGGTATGCGGAACATCGTCTGTAAAATGGTATTTTGAAGCAAATCACAAACCCTTTTGTCAAAAAGAGTGAACCACAGCAAAAATAATTAATTGCTGAAAAAACGTACGGCAAACGATTCAAATTCAGCATATATTCTACAAAAAGTAATATCTTACAATCCTAATATAAGTTATTTGTCATCCACACACAATCTGTCATTTGAATTTTACCCGTATAACTAAAACATTTATAACTATACAGTAAAAAAGGTATGTTTTCGTAGTAAATAGAGTTTTGTGTGTTGACAGTATTTATTTTTATTATTTTCCCAAAATTATTTGACGGCACGTCTATACCTCATTAAACACTTTTAGAAAAAATGGCACGTTGATTCTTAAAGGTTCTCTACCCCTGCTCTATGCCGTCATAAAGCACCTACTTTTCATTTACAGGTATTTAGGTAGATCATTTTCTGTTGTATTCTCAAGAGAACAATGTATAACAAGTTTAGTAAAATATTTTTGAAGGAAACACTACTTTTTTTTAATCCCATTCACTATAACCAGGCATTTTCGCAAACTCGGCCCCCCTTTGGTCCCCATTAAGGTCTTAAGACTCTACTGTATTAGCAATCATGTATCATTAGCAACAAAAATTATTCAAAGCCGAAAGTTTTCCTAAAATGTAATATCAAAATTTGTCCTTCAATTTTAAATATTCCACTTTAAATTCATGCATTATTCCACTTAAGATCATTCTTTTTTGTTTTATTTTCTGTACAAATGTGGGTGTAAATATAATGAAAAGAGCATTTAAATTTTAAATAACATGGATCAATTTAAATATTTACGAAAAAAAAATAAAAAATAAAAAAAAAAATCTTAACACTGAAAGAGGTATATTTCTTCAAAAAACGTGGAAGCCTTAAACATTTATTAAAAACAATTTGTATTAAATTTCATGATGATCTAATAAAAATTCGAGATTTTAGGGTTTTGAGCCTTAAAAAAAAGGGTGATATTTTCAGCGGGTGTTATAATTTTTTTTTATTTTTCGACAGTACAAATTTGTAAAAATTATCGCATTGTTACTATACACTTCATTTATGATTATAAGATTTGCGTGGATAACATATCCAGAATTTTTTTCATGTGATCTTTCTTCAAAAGGGGTAATTGTTGTGTAGTATCTGATTACGGTTCCAATAAAGTTTTTTACTAAGCAGCTAAGCAGAGTGTTACTTATTACACATGAGTCATTTCTATTTATTGGATTATATTTAGAAATGTGGCACATGTAACATATGTAACGCATATCAATGAATGAAGATGATTGATTTTTTCATGCAGCTTTTAATACTGGTAGCTTACAACTATATTAGTTATGCATAATATAATTAATAAACATAAAATTATTAGCTCTTACATTTATTTAATTCCTCTCAGGTGACCGGTTTAAAAGTTCAAAACATTATTTGTCTGACTAGTATAAATCCCATAGCAATTTTTTCAAAAATTTACTTATAAAAGAACAATATTTCTCTAATTTTATACACATAACTAAAATGATTACTTATCATTACTTATGTTTTACTAATTTTTTGTGTTGCACAATGCATAGCATTATTAAATTATTATCATTCCTTTAATTTAATAACGGATTCATTTGTTTGATAAATATAATCTCTGAGCAATTGTTCTTCCTGTTTTCGAATGGGGTGAAACATGATATCGTTCTAGAGTCGATATGAACAAATGTTATCATATGGAATAATGAAAGCCTTTATATAGAATCTTTTGAAAGCTTTGGTAAAAAGTAATCACAAAGAAATGTTAAGAAATTAAAGTAAATGAAGTCTTACACACAAACACTATTCTTATTACCTGAGATTCAACAAGAACAAATTCTATTTTTTCTAGGCCTAATCTACTTTCTTATATTTTAAACTTACTAGGGACAAATTTCATCTATAGCAGATTCAAGGGCGTTATTAGGTTTTGTATAAATGAAACTGAGTGATCATTAGAATCATTTTCTTACTTCGCAATAGACGTAGACTTTATTAATTTGAAAACGCAAATTTAATAAATCAATGTAAAAGTGTGTATACGTTTAAAGTTAATATCAATAAAAAAGTTAAGAATAATTCTTTGAAATTGCCAAAAAGAAATGAAAAAATACATAAAAATCACATTTAAAATTAAATTTGTTGGAAATGGAAGTCGCAATCATAACAGTAACATAATAGATTTGCACCCTCTTAACGGGGAATATAACCACGACCTTATATCCCTCCAAAACTGAAAAAAACAACAACGAAAATTAGATTTAATGGGTGCCAGCGAAATAAATCGCTTATACCCATTCAAAAATTGAAATGCTAGCGTTTTTAGAATAAGATGATGCAATCTTCCATCCACCATGAATTTGGATCAATCAGAGAAGCCTCTACCAAAAATCATATGATTCTAACAGCTTCCGGTTGGGCAAAACTATAAAAGGTTGAGATCTCAGGAGTAAAAAAAGAATGCTTTTGTGACTGCCATAAACGTGTTTGTTTATTTGTGTATGTACTGTACTTTTCGTGTCGCCGCTTTACCGGTTTTTTTCGTCAATAAGATGCGGACTTTTAGCTTATAAAAGCTTCTTCGATCTTCCCATTGTTGCAACAATTGGACAAAAAGACCTCCTTGATAACAAATGCCTTAAATCATGTCCGGAATTACTACATAATATACATACTTTTAAAGAAAACCAAATATACCCTCTCTAAATATAGCATAAAAACAAATGTATGTTCTCCATTATTGAGTCATTTCTATGAGAATAAAATTTCCTGATTTCAATAAAAGGATCTTGAAATTGCCGGAAAAAAAAGATATACTCCTCTACGAAAAATAATTCTTACTTAGAATCCAGTCTCAATATCAATTTCATATATCTTTTTCTTTCGTTTTTTGTGGTATATTATTACGCGTAGAAATAGAATTTACCTGGATACGACGGTTTTTTGGATTGGGTTTTTTGGAAAATTGGGAGGAAATACCAGAATTGGCCTTAAAAAAAAAGAAAAAAAAGAAAGAAAAAAAAAAAAGAGAGAGAGAGAGAGAGAGAGAAAGGTTTTTTGTTGATTAGCTTATAAAATATTTTTCTATTTTTTAAAGAATCATTTTCTGTTATGATATCACATAAAAATCGAAAGTGTTTTATTTCTTTCAAATGAAAAAAAGTCCATCGAAATAAAAAATAGAACAAAAAATTTAGAAGATTAAAAAGTTTGTAATCTATTGTCGAATCTGTATGTTACAGCTTTTTATGAAAAAAAGAAAGAAAGAAAGAAAGAATAAAAAGATTTGAAGAAGGATGGATATAATTAATGTTATATAATTTCAGTGGTACAAGAGTTAACTCTAAAGAAAAATAGTTTTTGTAAAAGTTATTATTTAAGCTTTTTTTTATTAGTATATAAAAGTAGCAGGTATATTATCTCTATAAATTTTTTGAAACGTTACAGTTGTCCATTTGGATTATTCTAAATTTCTCAAATTTTTATAGTTATTCAGTCAGTAAATACTAAATCTCAAGTAGTGTGAAATTATTTTGAAAATAATAATGTATAATAAATTAATACTTTTGAAATAGAATTTTTTGTGAATGTTTTTCAAATAGAATTTTTGTGAATACTTTTCATAGAGTTTTTGTGAATACTTTTCGAGTAGAATTTTTGTGAATATTTTTCGAGTAGAATTTTTGTGAATACTTTTCATAGAAACAATTATCGTTCTCTATATTAATATTACGACCAACACGGCTGACTTCCAAATCTAACGTCACCAAAAATCGAACACTTACGAGTCACGTGGTTATGGAATGCAACAACTAGAAGAAAGCATCTAAAATATTTTGTACGAAATGTAAAAAGAACTTTATCAATCTAGACAGCGCGAAAATAATCTATCTTTTCTGAGAAAACTAATTTTAAAGAGTTTTTTTTGTCCTTTTAGCTATAGGTGAAATTTCAATAATATTTTTCATGAATTTCGTGTTTGATTTTTCTTAATTAAAAATTTGTTTAACTTATAACTTTAAAAAATATTTTGAATTGTCTTTTGATGTGGCGAAAGAATAAATTTTACTACAAATTATATTTTTAACACAATACTGGAAAACTTTGCTTACATGTTCGTTACACTTAATCAATTTAAATGTGTTTCTCTTCTTAAGCACCGATATGCAAATTAAGGTGATTCTGTATCATAGTTTTAATGATGAATTTCATACATAGAATGGGTTTAGATGATTTCTTAATGCTTGAGTCTTCTTCTCTTTTCTATGGATTTTGTGAGGTTCTAAATGAGAAGCGAGGCCAAGTCTTGAGCTTGAGGACTGTAGAAAATGTCCTGTGATGATGCATCAAGTTTAAAAAGAGATGCAAGAATGGTCTTGCAGTCAAAAATATAGTCAGGTGTTAATCGGGGGCAATTGGGAGGGATAGTGCAATATGCTTTCGTAAAAGCTATAATTGACTTAAAATCAAGTTTCAACCAAACACAGAAGTATTTTGAAAAAAAGTCTGAACTTGGTGGGGAAAAGCCAATTAAAAAACACTTCACTCTTAACGATTAACCAAAATCACGTGTGAGGATTTTTCATTGAAATGGGGGAGAATAATTATGTAAATGGTAAACATGCGAAGTAATGAAAATATCAAAACAGAATATGTTAAGAATGTAGCCCCAAATATTAAGAAATACTTGAGTTATTGAGAAAAAAAATGCTGTCTTATTAATAGTTTAAAAATTCTTTTTATTTTGATACTATCTTCGAGCTGTTTCGTCTGGAGTTCAGGTAACATATTGATTAAAATGATACAGAAATTAACAGATCAAAAAACAATTAATAACATTAGAGCAATTTGCTTCAATCAGTTAAAAATATCCAGAGAAATTTAATTTAAAAACACAATTTTTGTGACAAATCAAGTTTTATCTATGATAATTTCTAAGGAGCAACTTCTTTTTTTCTTCAATGGCTCGACAGCCCTGGATGGGGCCCTGGCCTTCTCCAGGCATCCCTACTCTTGGCAAACCGTTTTCCAATTTTTCACCTTTAAAATTTTTGTCTTTTTCAATACTGTCAATCCATCTTAACGGGGATTTGCCCCGAGATCTATTTCCTAGGGCTTTGCCAGATATATTTTCCTGCAGCAACGATCTTCATAAGGAGCAACTGAGGGATGTAAAGTTACATATACGATGACTACTGTGACGTTTTTCGACCACACAGCTAAAACTCAGCTTCTTTATACGATAGGATAATCACGTTTCTATGAACACATGTACACTTAAAATATTGCGAGGTCTTGTCTTTTATCGCTGCCCAGGCAACCTTTGATACCGTAAGAACCCCTCCGCCCAAGAGCCGGATGTAACTCGAGGATAAAGAGGCCGACCGCTACCCTCCCAAGACCCTAGAGAGGGCAGAGAGAGAAGACGGTTTGAAACTTTCACAGGGAATGGACGTGACCTTCTCTTTCACAAACATCAATTCGAGACCCTAATGATTTAAACAATATTTTTAATAACTTCAATGTATATAATGTAATTAATAGCTGTGACTTAAATAAACCAAATATTTAAATTAATAAATAACTCGCTACTATAATTTTTCTCAAGCGTCACACTACGCCATCACAAAATAGATGTAAGGATTTCTAACACAGACATGTAATTTGAATAAAAAATAATAAACAAGGAACTATTATTACCTCGAGTTCTAAGAAGTTGAAGAAAGAATCACAGTTATCAATTTTTTAAAATGGTGGCGCAAATTTTAATGTTTTTTAAAAAATCTGAGAGTGTATAATATTTTCAAGACGTCATTTAAAAGATTACAATCTTGTTCGAGATGTCTGGAAAAACCTTTGCAATAGGGTTTTTTCCCCTTGCAAAAAATGTTATTTTACGGTTAAAAAAAGACAGTGATAAATCTAACTGTTCTGCAGAGGTATCCTGTTAATGCTGGAATAACTGTTAATGGAAGATACACGTAACCCAGTAACGAAATCTTTCTGCTGACCAAACAACCACATTATTTAAAAAAAAATATTACTGAATCTCGCGGTATCTGCAAGAAATATTTAATTATGTTTTAATCTGTTGACATCCGAAGAAAAGAGAAATGCAGCATGTATATTCATACATGCTGTTATGGTGAGAACATTCTTTGAAACCTTTGGCAATGTGTGAAGTTTCCCCCCCCCCTCGGGTGCCCTTCTCTTTGATTATCAGCGTGAGCTAGAGGTGTAGGATTAACGAAAGAACTAGATGATTCCATAATTTTAATTTGGCTTTATTAAGATTTTACAGCTTAAATCTCTCTATAACAGATTAGATAATAATAATATATGTGAGAGAATCTACTATGACAAAACACACAATATATATAATACCGAATTAGTTTAACCCGGATCATTATTTATTATATGTCAGCATTAACTTTCAAGAGCACTCATGGACGCCGCGATCGGTGTTTTAAGTGTTTAATCCACTTAAGATTATTCGGTGGCGTTCTTTCTCTCTTTGCCTCTTGCGTCAGATGATGTGTGACTTTGATAAAGACCTTGTTAAAAACTAAGTCTGTTTCAGACATATATATATATAGGGACAATATTTTTAGTAGTTGAGAATTAGCTCGAATATTTAATTTTGTTGGAAAACTATTCCGGTACTTAGGTATATTATACCTTCGATCAATTTCGATAAATCAAAAGACGTCGCCAAATTCTGTCATACTATTATTATAATTGTATTTGAACATGTGCGGAAAGATTTCCCACTGTTGGCTGCATATTGTGACATTTGGCGACATCTTTTGATGACGAGATTGATCGATGTTATTATACGTAAGTACTAAGTACCCCTATTCGGTTTTGTCACAAAGAAATACAGGGTGTCCGCGCTTAAAGTATCCAAAAGTTATGTCGTACTATTACGGAACTACCCATCAGAATGCAATAAACTGTTCATCCGTGAATTGGAAAACTCTCCAAGATTTTTTGGGCCTAGTCCGATCGGCCGCGCGTGCTCGCATTATTCGGCAATCGCAGATGATAAACTTTTTACACTGACTTCATTCGTAAAGATGCGGACGCAACAGCAAAAGGTGCACAGTGCATACTTTGGTTAGCGGAATTTAAATCAGTCACGCGTGTACAGCAACGTGTTCTAACAGAACGGAATGTCGTTACTGGCTTTCCTAATAGACTTATCAGGACTCTTACAAAATGAATCACGCACACGATCAACAGTGTCATCTATCACGAACACTTAAGGATACTTGACAGTTTGAGATATCAATGTTTCCGTCTCCTTTAAAGTTCTTTCCCATTGGTGGATAGATTTTGATCTCGGAGGATTGACTTTCCCTTTTGTTTGTACACGTCACTGTACACGAGTGACTGATTTAAATTATGTTTACCAAAGTAAGCACAGCACCTTTTGCTGTAGGACCGCAGTAGCCAAGTGGTCAAGGTAACGGACTCGAGGCAGGCATGTCATGAGTTCGAGCCTAGTGCTGCTGAAGACCCGCCGTGTAGGGGAGCGTTGTACGAGCGATGTCGAGAGCTCGAACGTCCTCCCGTTGGTGTGGTAGTTAGGAGAGGGGGTGCCAGCTCAGGTGACGCCCTCGTCACTTGACCATGGTTCAAAATTACTAGGTCCGTCGCCAAAAGCCCTCGTGTAGATGAACAGTGCCACGTTAATAATCACTTACTCACTCACGCACTTTTTGCTGTGGCGTCCGCATCTTTACTAATGAAGTCAGTGTAAAAAGTTTATCGTCTGCGATTGCCGAATAATGTACGCACGTGCGGCCGATCGGAATAGACCCCAAAAAATCTCAGAGAGTTTTCCAATCCGGGGGTGAACAGTTTATTACATTCTGATGGGTAGTTCCGTAATAATAAGCTGTAACTTTTGGTTATTTTAAGCCCGGACAACCTGTACATCAATATTCATAAAAATATGTACTTAACAAAGTAAATATCGTTTTTGGGAATGTATTTAAGTCGCTTATGCTTACAATATTTGGCTCAAGCTGGTGTGAAGAATCTCACTTGTTATTTCGTAATCTTTATTTCTCTTTCCATTTTATAACCACTTAGCGTAAGCCTTTTTGTAAAAATGCCGCTTAATGACAATGTTCGACATGGTCGATTTCTTTTGAAAGACGAAAGCGCCGAAAATAAAAATTGCTTTCCTTTTTCCAGAGCAGGAAATGACAACATTATTATTACGAGGATGGCTCATTTTTGTTCTTAGTTCTCTGTTGGAAAACGTGCCGAAAAAGTTAAATTAGATAGTTGCTTTTTGTTTTATTTGCGTACTGAACTCTTATTTAAATGACGAACAGCTTATTAATTTTTTAAAAAATTTAAAAGCGAAAGGAATTTTTTTTTACCATTTTAATTTGTTCTCCTAAAATATTTTAAATTTAAATCATATTTATGAATCAGGTAAACTTTTAATCCATATTTTTATGAAACAGAGATTTGGAGAGGTTAAAAATATGCATTTTTCAAAATATTGTTCTATAAAAAAGCAAAAATAACAAAAAAAAAAAAAAAAGAATTTAAGAAAATAATTTGTAATAGTAGTGAAAAACGTGTTTAGAATAGTGAATTACATTCAATTGTTATGCAGATACATTTATAAGAAAAATGGCAATTTAATGCAAATAATACATGTTTTGCTCCCTTAATTTTTTTTTTAAGGTAACAGTACATACACACACAAATATTATATCAATTAAAAAAAAATTCATATTAAGTTTTTTAATGTAACTTTTTACTATACGAAAATGTTCTTAATAGAACACATCATTGACATAACGTACACCCCCACATTGCTGGTGGGGGAGGGTTCTAGGGGGCCCAAAGCCTGTCTGGTGCCAATTACGTACCCTTTTCAAATTCCAACTTGGGGGCCAGAAACCTGACTTTGCGGGGGGGAGGCAAATGTTCTCCGGTACGGCACTGGATCACATGTATAAAAACATTTAGTGAACACATATGATAATACAACTGTTGCTGCATGCATTATTTTTACTATTCAAATTAAAACTTTTAAAAAATAAATACGAAAGAAACGTTTTTAATAATATGTTTTTCATTTACGTATTATACTGTCGACCAAATCCGTCAAATAAAAAAAAAACGTCGCTAAATGTAGCGATATGCAGCCAATAGTGGAAAATTATTCCTACGAATGTGAAAACACGCATTTTAGATTATTATATCTTAAATTCGCACTTTCTCGAATATAATAAGCATTTTTGTTATAGGTTAAACATTTCCGCGCATGCTCAAAAATAATGACATTTTTCATAATTTGTAGTATTCTTTTTTTATTTTGTTGAGAAGAATTATTTGAGTTTGGAATCCATTTTCTGCTGAAGAAAAGCAGTGGAGTATTTCCAAAAATACGCTCTAATACGTATGTACACGAAAGAACTATGCGTTTTATCAAAATGGCGAAAAAAGAAACATCGCAAATCTACAAAACAGCATGTAGATTAGCTCTCATACTAATTTATGTGGCGTCATCTACATAAATAAGACTCATTTGCCGGGAATTTTAGTAAAGTTACAGTATTTTGGCCGCTTGAATAATCTAGTTGAAATTAGATCTTTCACATTTATTTTAAGTGTATGTGTTTTATTTAGATATAGAATTTAATTCTATCAAATCTGCACCAATTTATATGTAAATGGGATAGTATGAAAAGAGCATGTGCAGGCATTTTTGCGCATGTGTAGAAATGGCGAGGTTTTTGGAAGTTGGTAAACGGTACAATACGTAAATACCATATATTTTACAAAAAAATTCTTTAATGTGATGTATATAATCTACCATTAAAATATTTTATTTAGTTGAATGTTAAATACAATATCTACTCAAATTTCATTGGTAATATATGTTTGTACTTATGTTTTTTCATGGAATAAAAAAAACTCAATAAAAACAGGCACACACACACAAATATAAAAGAATATACTTTGTACAAACAGTTTCATAATTACGACCAAAATGAAACTAGCAACTTTACCACACGTATTCAAAATAAATTTTGTTGCAAAAAGAGTTTTCCCCGTCTAGCTTTTGCAATCGTAACAGACAGAACATCACATCTGAAAGGGAAATGCGATGTTCTCATAAACTCGAAATATTTGCATTATTGATCGGTAAGCAAATCGATCTGAACTACTAATATTCTGAAAAGTTACTTACGTGCCGGGAAAGTAACCACACTCATACAAAGGAATTAAAATGTGTTGTTTGTGTGAGCAGTTAATTGTAAAATGCATGCAATCTTAACATCGCTCTCAAATAATTGGTTTACTCTTTTTAAAAATGGAATTCGCTTAGGAAGGGGAGAGAAATATATTTTCTTAAGACCACTTACTACAGCTTCAAGAACTATCAAATCGGATATTTCAAAAGAGAGAAAATAAATTTTACAGTATTCTGTATTTTGCTCATTGTTGATTACTAATAAAATATAATTAGAGTTACAACATTAATAATTTATTATTTTCATTGTTATGTGTCTTACTTGATTAAATAGTAGTGTCATTATCATTATCAGTATAATAGTATCATTATCACAGTTGATATAATTACAACTATCTTATTGTTATGCAGATTTATTTGGAAATTCACCAATTTTAGATTATGGAAATTGCTAGATTTGTGAATAATTTAGTCGTAACTTGCATTCTGCTTAGATCTGTTTTATATTTCAAACTGAAAATATTATAAAGTTATTAAATTCAAGATTTTTTAAATATTTATAATTTATTTTAAATACTTAAAATAAATTATAAACTCTTGAGGTTTTTCATAAATTCAAGGGCTCTAATTGAGGATGGATTTCATTAAACCACGAACTTTCTAGATTGTATGTTCTTTTGCTCATAGTCTTTTCTTCAAATGCATACATGTAACACACAAGATGCATAAAATCCAATCAATTAACATAATGAAAAAGCATAAGGAGAAACTAAGATTCTTATTCTTGGCTTTTAAATAACAACATATGTGTATGTAATAGTTAATATTTTGTATAAGAAACTGTAATAAACTTAATAGTTTGCTCTGTCTAAGGAATTTTAAGAAACTGTTTCTTTTCAAATTATAGTAGTAAGAACATTGCTTACCTGCGTGAGGGAATTTTTTTTTTTTTTTTTGATAATAGAAACAATTAATGCAATCACGATGTATTGTTAGACACACAAAAGATTTATTTAATCGATATTGAAATAATAGCGTTTTTTAATCGAATCTCCCAGATTTTCTGAAATAATTTCAGGAACCCCTGGTTAAAATCATATGATCTTAAACTTACTAAAATCATAGGGATCTGAGATCAGTAATAAAAAAACAACATGACATCTGTAAAATAAAACGCGCAATTTTACATTACATTGAATTTAAAGCCGAAAGCTAAAAATTGCAATACATAAGATTTCATAAATAATAAATCTCAAAATAAAACAATGCACTCTCCAGACCTAAGGCGTTATTGAACTATCTTTACTGGAACTAAATCGAAATCTTAGAAAATACTGCAACAATTTAAACGTACTTGAAGAAATTTGCAGGCGACTTAAAATTGTCAAGTCTACCAGGGCGAGCGTAAATGACGTAATGAGTCATTCCATTACCCCGATATTTACGACATACTCCTCCAAAGTACTTAGAATCGACCCCAAAGGGTCGATAGAACCACTTAGGGGGTCGTTTATTGCCTTGGGGATAAATTATCGTAAAACGAGAGATATTGTGAACTAATAGAGAGGCATAGTGAGTAATCCTAGGCAATGCGATTGACAAATCTCAATTTTCTGCGTACACAGTTTTTGCGAAATGAGACGTAATAGACACCCTACATTACCAGCAAATCTTAATGAGCATTTTATGAGTTGGTATATTAAGACTAAGAAACCATCAACCGCAAAGTACGGTATTTGGTGAGGTTTATTGATTGCAGAATGAATGTAGAATTTTAATTTCCTGACTTCATGCATCTTGATGATTATAAGATGAAGGAAAAAAGTAGCTTTACGTAGTTAAAAATGTCTAAAAAACAAGAAGGAACATTATAAGACTTATTAATACGTAAAATAAAATAAAAAATGTGCTCATGTGCGCAACCTTTTTCTTCATATTTACCTTAATTAGTAATGAATTTAATTTTAAAAAATGTATATTAAACGAACGGAAATGTTTTCTGAAATTTCTTATTAGATGGAAGTAATTCTCAAGTGAAATATCAAGCCTCTTTTTTTCGATTAATATGTTATTTTAATTAGTGCATAACCAGGAACATTAAGGAAATAATTGAAAATTGGGTCAAATTATTCAGAATTTTAAGGTAATTAAATAAACTTTATGTTTAACTCTAGAGCTTTAAAACTGATTTCCTGAGTATATATTTCTGTGAATAATTATTCGAATAAGACGAAAGATATATAGAAATGAGACATTTTACTTTAAAAATTGGAAAAATGTTTCTAACATTGTTACAATATCAATTTAAACTTGTTAATATGTTGCTAAGAAAAACGACTGAAACGTATTCCCTTTTCAATAGTAAAATTATTTTTGAAAGCATTACTCTTTTTATTTTCCTTCTACGCCGTTAATTTCCAAAAGAGTTTCTACCCTATATTTGAAGCTTATTTTAAAGGTTCCACACGAAAAAGAAATGTTAGTGTTCACCAATTAGAACTAAAGATCCAATAAATTAATAATGTAGCCACATTCTTAATGTTATTATGCAATGCGATGGTTTGTATTGTATACTATTTAAGTAATTTCGAGTATAAAATGTTATTATAGATATATTTATTAACAATGCTTTGGGGTTTGACTTAATTTTGTCTCTATATGAAAAAGTAAACTGCACTTCAATGGACTAAATTCATGATGGTCACATGATAACGGTATTCACGTGTTTCCCATTGATTAAAAATTGACATACTAGTTGTTCAACTTGTACAGTTTAGATAACATTTAAAATTTGATGATTGCGCAAAGAGTTCACGTGTTAAAATTCTTCAAACAGTTTTCAAAATTTAAAAAAAAATACTTGCATTACACGAATACTTTCAAATCAAGTGCATTTTGTTTAACTATGTGCATTATTTTATCGTTGACAAATACGTACTTTCTAAAAGAAAATTTCTGCAAAAAGCAAAAGTTGGCAACAGTGAAGCCCATGAACTAATTGGCTGGAAAAGCGTGATTATATTTATGATATAATTATGACGTCACATTAATTTATGAACTGATTGGCCAAAAACACGTGGCTCAGTTATCAAGTGATTAAATGACGTCACATGAATTTAGTCCATTGTAGTGGACTTTACTTCCGAGTGAACGTTCTGTTCAGGACCCAATAATTTTCTGAAGGGAGTCCAATGCACGAATGCGTGGCCATTTAGTTTTTTTGCGTG
Source organism: Trichonephila inaurata madagascariensis (assembly GCA_019973955.1). Lineage (NCBI taxonomy): Eukaryota > Metazoa > Arthropoda > Arachnida > Araneae > Nephilidae > Trichonephila > Trichonephila inaurata. The sequence goes on along the minus strand of BMAV01024004.1, from coordinate 111,154 downwards.
AAAGTGTAAAGAAAAGACGACTCCTCCACATAAATTGTGAGAGAACTCAACCTGATGACCTTATATGAGCCAAGGAGTGAAGAAACTCGGGGCAGGTTCTCACACAAAATGTCATGATTCCAAATTTCATCCGGTCAAGGATGTCCAAGAACAAAAAGAAAAAAACACTGTCTATGTTGCTCTTCATCTTCAGACTCTTGATTAAATCAGTGTGGGTAAATGTTTATTGTCGCATTCTAAAGAAACACAGGGGCTATTGAGATGCTTAAGGGGACCAAGTGCACCCAAAAGGTTTAGAGCAAAAAAACTGCTATTGGTGACAGACCTCGTAATTTTGAATCTCGGCCAAGTGATGACCTGAGCTGACACCCCACTTTCCTAACTTTCACTCCACTCCAACGTGAGGACATTAAGCCACGACAGATTAACTTACATCATCTCCTTTATACGGCAGGTTTTCAGTGGCATCAGAACTCGAAATCGTTATTGAACAACGTTTGGCACGAATTTGCAATTATGATCCCTTGGCTACTGTAGTCATTCGATCAGAACAGCAACAGACCCTCATTTTCAAATCTGCACCTTCAATGGACATTGTTTCGCCAACATTCGACATTCGAATGAATCCTCATTTATTTATTTATACAAATGCAAGACATTTGACCACAAGGCTATTTTAGTCTCGATCCAGCTTCCCAATATTTAAGAACAATAGAGGTAAAAGACAATAACGCAGTGCATTCGTCAATATGGGGCTTATCCATGGACTCTCCAGCGCCACAAAGAGTACAGGCTGACGTGTCCTTTAGTCGAATTTTAAAAAGATGGGCATTCAAACAATCGTGCCCAGTTAAAAGACGAAATAACGCCACGGCTACAGGACGAGGAATATCTGGAATGACTGGCTTTGACCTAGTTAGACACTCCCAAGACATTCCTCTTAAATTCTACTTAGGAGTTTCACAGAATTAAAAATCATATGGTTATTAGTTTGTATAATAGTCGTTCCCTTCTTTGCCAGAAAATTGGCTCTTTCATTTCCCTCGATGCCACAATGAGCAGGAATCTACTGTAAGACAATTGAGTCCTCCAGAGTGTTGAGAATCTTTATACATCCACATTGATAGGCTTTTTCAAAAGCTCAATCGTGCGCCCGAAGTCAGCTCTATGGATACTGAGAAAGTGTAGCAAAAGCATCTGTTTATCTAATTTAATCACAACATTAATTTTTTGTAGTAAAATATATTAATATACTGCGTTATATATCCAATTTGAACCATTTTATAACGCAACTTGACTCACTGGATAGCCGCAACATAAGCCAGACGTTGAACAATCGTGTGATCTGTAGACTTATCTAAGAGTCAATAGAATGTATCATTCGAACGTGTTACTAACGGTTCTGAAATGTTAGCGTTACTTTTGTCTTTACCTTTCTTATCATTACATCGATAACGATTTGCTTAGCCACGAATGTGCGTGAAATGTAAATAGAATCTCTTTGAAGATACTTGTCATACATAAATCCGTTTTCGAAATTCTTTTATCAATACCATTATCTTCTGAAATATAACTGATCTAGGATTAGATTTTTTTGTAGTAATTTTAGAATTTTGATGAAGAAATTATAGGATTAATTCATTTTATTAATGATAGAAATAAATAATTTCCTTGTAATTATGGAAATAAAATATATTTTATTAATAAAAAAAATCTTCAAAATTTTTTTTTAAAATTTTGTATTATTTGTCAAAAATTATTTTTTAAAATTTCTATCATCAATTTGAATTATTTTTGTTTGATGATTTAAACTATACAAACGACTATATGAATAGATTTTATTAATTTCTTATTTTGAAGCTTTTCAAAAAAAAATACAGAATGTACCCACATTAAGATAATTTGTCAAAAAAATGGAATTTATCAATTAATTGTATGAAGAAAAAATATATATGGAAGATGTATAAGCATATTTAATGCATTTTTAAATGAATAATCTTACAAACAAGGAACATTGTTTTTCCTATGTTTCATGCAATTATGGAAATTTATTTAATTAGTTATTCGTAAATCTTTAATTTTTTTAAAAAATTTTTTTAAGCGAAACAGGAAATTTAGTTTTGAACTTCACTCATCATGTAATTATTAATTAAAAACTTTTGATGTTAATTGACATACTATTACTTCTGTCAACTTTCCTTATCCATTCACATTGATAAAAATTTCAATGTGCTTTTTATTTTGAAAAAGCAGAATAAAATGAAAATTATTTTGACTTAAAGGTTTTTGCTAAATATATGCATAAATTAGTAATACTATAATGTTCCATAACTTATAAATATAATAATAGAGGAAATAAAAACTTTTGAAACTACTACATGCACGATAAAAAGAACTTTTAATGATAACTCTGCGGGAGAGGAACTGCAATTTTTTAACGCATTCAACAATTTTAAATTGATCAAAGTAAAACTTAAATATCTATAAAGTATTTTTGATGTAATACATTAGAGGGATTTACACATATTAAAATAGTAAGAAACATTGAAGGGACAAAGAAAATATATTTAGAGAAGTTTTAGAATTACACGCACATATTACGATTAAAATTTTAAAAAGTGTTTTTCACACACAGTATTATAAATATAAAAGTATTTTTCATATGCGCCTATTTTGACCGTCATTAAAAATGATTATACTCTATCTTTTTATTCAAACAATTTTTTTTCTCTTTTTATTCATACAATTTTATTTAACAATTACTACGTTACAGAATCAAAGATGTCGCTAAATCTCTCAGCCTAAAGTAGCGCCATCTGTGTAAAAGCACATGCTTAATAAACCTTGACCGTAAGTTCTAACACAGTACGTCCGTTCATCCAAAAAGATTTTCGTGTTAAGTATTAAGACAGATTCAAGAGCTTTAACTAAATATGGCCCAAAACTTGACAGAAGTGCCTCGGGAACATATCAGTTAATGGAGTAAGCTTACTGCGATTCGAGTTTAAATAATTTAAATGTTTTTTTTTCTTTCTCTCTCGGGGCACATTTTTTTAAGGAAAAGATAAACCAGAAGATAATAACCATATAGAAAGACCGTAAGCATCTAAGAAACCTGAAATTCTTGAAAAAGTTGCCTTATTTTTTGACATACAATCGCTCTTCAAATGAGGGGGAAGTACTTAAATATCAAGAAAGAAGCGGTTTGAACCATTTTGCATGAAAATATGAACAAAACAAAAGTCTGGGCCAAAATGGTTGCGTACGCTTAAACAGCGAACAAAACAACAAGTAATATAAAAAAAATGTTAAGTTAATTCCTACTTTGAATGGATGCTTAGAAAGTATTTTATTACGATTAAAAATTTGAATAAGACACACACATATATATATAGGGAGAGAGTGAACTAATAGTAGAGGAATTGAAAAAAGAGCATGATTTGTCTGTATTGTTGTAACAATGTACACCCGATTTCGCTAGTTTGGCTGAAAAACAGGTTTTCGACGCCAACTTTTGTCTTTGTTTAAACAGTTACACTGTTACAACAATAGAGACAAATCTAAGTTGGCGTCAAAAACCAATAATTAATTTAATTAATTAATTAATATTTGAAAAAACTGTATTAACATCAAGTTTCATCCACTACAAGTTTAAAAAAATTTATTTGTAGTTGTTTGGATGAATAAAAATTATTTTATTAACGATTGAAAATTTGAACGAGATAAATAAATATATAAATATATAGAGAAAGTGAGCTTATAGTAGGAATTGAAAAATGAGCTCATTTTGAGAAGTGCACTTTGAAGATACATCCTTTCTGCCGCTAAAATTGAGTTTAATTACTTGAAATTGACAGTTAAAAAAAAGATGAAAAGTGGTGTTTTCAGCACGACTCAAGATTAAATTAACAGAGTGCTAAATAGAGGTCAAAAGATTCGTCGAAGCCATAGTCTAAAGAATTCATTACAACTGGAAAAATATTTTATAGTAAGTTTGAGTGTTAATTATTTAAGTGATGGAGAGTATTATTAAGGTGAGACCAATTTTTTTACGATGAAAAGGAGGACAAAAATTTAAGTAAAAATTAAAACGCAAATATATGAAACATTTTATTGATTCAAACAAAAATACACTAATTACGCTTACATCCCTTTTAATTATTTACTTGAATGAGTATTTTTCGATCGAAAGAATTTTTTTGTCAATATATCATTTTCTAATGTATCGGAAAGTTCGAAGCAAGAAATATCCTTCATATTGAACTTTACGGTAAGTACTACGACTGAAGTATCAACATTCACACTTGATTTCTCACTTTTTCAAAAATCATTACCGAGTGAAAATACTCTTTCAACTGTTGCATTAGTTCTAGGGCAACATCAACAAGAATAACTAAATTTTCGTATAGAATGTGTTTATATATATTTTTGTGGTTAAATATATATTTCTATCAATCTATTGAAAAGGAGGACAATTAGGAGGACACTTTTCGAAGAAGGATAGAACGTATAAAAGGACTGTCCTCCCTAAAGGAGGACGATTGGTCACCTTAGTATTATTAAAATGTTTTGATGTGTTTGGAGTCAGAATTGGTCCAGAATATCAGGATGAAAACAGTTCGTTGCATAATATACACAATAACAATATGCTTGTACGTAGAATTTTGGTAAATAATAACTTATCTGTGTTGAATCCTCCACCGTTTTATGATTGTTTGACCTTACAGCATATAATTTCTCTTGGCTCTATATTTTTTTAACGAAAATTAAATTTTGTGACACACTGTGTATATTTGTTTTATTACTTATTTTATGAGTACATACATTTGTATTTGTTATTCATCAAATGTTACGTTTTACCTTTTTATACAATTGTTAACACTGTGATAAATCTTTGTTAATTTGAAGTGATTTCTCTGTTGTTCATATTAACTTAATGTAAGTTTTTTTTATATATATAAACGATAAAATACACCTCTCACCATTTTTGAATGATGCCTTTTTTTCTGAATCAATGTCTGCTTTCTCTAGACATTTTCAAATAATAAAGCTGATTTTCAATGTTTTTTAACATTTGCAGAGAAAAAAATAATGCATTTCAGCATAGAAACATCTATTAGGAAAATAATGAACCGAAACAGTAGAAAAACATTTAAAACGATCGCATTTTTCTAATCGCTTAAATAATTTTATTAAGAAGTGTTTTAAAACATATTGTACATAACAGTCAAGTTTTTTAAAAAATGACCCATCAGTCCCCTTTGTAATTCTATAACATTTGAAAAACGAGCTATATAGCATGAAAGATTCTACTCTGAAATTTAGAATTCTTTTTTTAAAAAAAAATTATTCCTTTCTCTTCTAAAATTGTCCCATCACGCCAGTTTCAAGCATTAAATCTAATACTTAGACATTTCGTCAAAAAGGAAACGAGTAGAAATATAAAACTTTTGCTCCCATCCTGAAATCTGTGAAGCACGTCGGTTTTTAATTTATCATGCAGCAGAAATTCATGCAAATACCCTGCATTTTTGGTTGTAGTCGAAGCGCAATCCAACTTCACATAACTTTCCAGTATCTCTGTTCATACACGATTCATGTCACGTTTACGGTTGCTCAGTCATCGTATGAAGGAAATACAACTCCTACCGATCTTAAACATTCCAGAATGAATGCAATCAAACCGCACTTAGTCATGCGCGTGTAAATTTTGAAAGTTGCGTAGCCAATAGTGTAATAGTGACACGTGAATTCCATTCCGACTTGGCGATCGTAGCACTAGTTTGGCGACAAGCTATTTTTTTCTTGGCGATTTTACTCAGCTCTTTAAAAAGAATATGACGTAATGGTAAATAGACGTCTCATTGGAAATAAACATATTTTTCAAATCGTCTGATTCTTTTCGTTGGTGATTGATTTTTGATTTTATTTTGAATCTGTTGAAATGGTAATGAGTTGGCTTTGTAGCAAAAAAGAATCACGAAATGCGCTGAGATAATTGTATTTCTGTCGTGCCTGTTATTGAAAAGATATGCTAATTAAGTATTGGCGTAACATATGCTTCTAATTTTATTTATTGTTTAAATTTTGCATTTGTATTATAAACAAGATATTGGGTTGCCTTTTAAATTGTAAATCTTCACACATTTCTTGTTTTTAAAATATTTAATCATGGCCTTGAGAGATAAGAATCCCTTGTTAAATGCGTGAATGGCAGCGATAAATTTTAATTTTAGCGAATGATATAAATTTTTCGAGTTTTTGAATAGAATAACTTTTAATGTTAAGAGTGCTGAGTTCGTTTTAATTGAATACACTTTTCTGAACGCTCACAGACTACCATTAAAATACTTAATTCGCTCATTTATGTTTGTACTTTTAAGAATTATTCGTTTTCTCAATTATAATTTGGCTATTAGAAACAAGTAACTAGCTTTTTTTTTCCAGTTTGGAGCAACTTTTCAAAATTTTCAAAATTAATTAATATGAATGGTTTGAATAAAGTAGGTCTAGGTGAACATATATAAGATATCTTTTTAAAGTTTATGTAACTGATTGAGATATAGTATTTCGATTGTAATCGCCTCTAGATTATGAAAAACTAGTCTTTTTTGAAGAATCGAATATTTCAAAAATGAGTCATCTTTTACGCAAAATGTTAATCTGTTATTATTTTTTTAAAAAAAGAATATTCCTGTTAAAAAATATTATATAAGATGTTTTTAACTAAATAAATTATTATTTTTTCTCCTTTTTACATTTATGCTGTCTGAAAATAAATAAATTATAATTCTGTATGAGATTATACAACAATTGAACACACATTTTACATTAAGAATATTGTCAAGCCTATATTGTTGACACTTGCTTAGTTCTTTCTCGATTCAAATTTCTCAGATTTCGAAGATTTCTCAGCGGAAGTGGTTCAAATGAATTTTGTCACAATTTCCTTGTTGTGCTAGTATTTTTCATAAATTCTGCAAAATGCTCTATTAAATTGAGTAGATAAGTTTTTATTATCAATATTATGATGTGATTTTATTTCTTTTTTTCAAAAAGGGCTGAGGATTGGTATTTTACCATTGCAGATTTATTACATTCCCCGGTAGCTGGTATCACTTTTTAGTGTGACACTTTTAAAGTGGATACTAATTGCTGCAATATGTAATTTTGGCGCCGAATTTCGACCCCAGAGGGAAGCATCGAGCTCTGATGATGCGAGATCTTACTTGGAATTTAAGTTTGCCGAAAGCACCCAAGCCAAACCGGCACTCTAGGGATCTTTAACATGCCGCATAATCACACTACATGGACGCTGTCAATTTTTTGTATCATGAAAATCCCCCGATTCTGTGCCGGGGTCGAACTCGCAAAATAGGGCGTACAAAGCCAATGCCAAACCAACTGCACCACTCAGGCGGTAATTCATTGTATGGAGATGGGTATTTTATCTGATTCGATTTCCTGTGGAGCATATTTCGTATAATTCGTTTATTATATCACATCGAATTCATATAATTTAGCTTTATTTAGCATTTTTTAAATCAATAATTTACTTAAAGGCATCAACAATATTATGTATTGCATTCTGTAAATAATAATAATAAAAAAAAACATGCATATAGCGTCTATTGTGTTATTAATTCAGTATATTTAAAGATAATAGATTTATAGTTTTAAAAACAACAAGCTTTGCAAGTTTATTTTGAATTTCTACTGAAAAAAAAAATTATAGATACTGCCACTTTTGCCTAATTTTGAACAGAAATATTTTAAGAAGCATTTTGTATAGCTGCTTTTTTCATGTCAAATGCAAAGCTCTTCGAAAAAAAAGGCACTTTTTTTTGTTTATTACTAAACACCATACTAATTCCCTCCTTCACCACGAAAAAAATCCTGGACAAAAAGCATTTCAGTACCATAAGCAAACTACACCTTTTCAAAACACTATAAGAATTAAAAATAAGCTCAAATCAAAGAAAGAAAGAAAATATCAGAGTGCCTGTATGGTGTACGAGCCTGCAGCCAACTTTCGGTAGTCCGTACGTTGTACGGGCAAACCGCTTAAAGGGTTAATAATCGATAATCGGACATTCTATTTGCATTGATTGTGAATACGTTTAGTTTCTTCTGTTACACACTGTTGAAAGCTGGAA
>BMAV01024004.1:51930-102121 GCA_019973955.1 Trichonephila inaurata madagascariensis | reverse complement strand
TATATATATCTACAATATATTTGCCTGTTACCTGTTCTTGTTTTAAAATAAATCCTTTTTGACAATCGAAATGTCCTTTAGATTAAAATAGATTTATATTTTATAAAACAGTTACATTTTATTTTACTATAGTAAATTACTTTTTTCATAAATTTCGAATTGCATTATGCATATCCTTTACTATGGATGGTACATGATTCTCTGTGTGTGCGACTATCGTTTCTCCTCCACCTTTTCTGTTTGGAGTGCCCAAAAAGCAAGAGGCAGTCAGAGATGTTTTTTAAAGTTTAAAAAAAAATATTCAGGGTGGTGGTTAAGATAAAGGACATTGTATACTGAATCGTTTGCGAATGACAGCATTATCAAAATTTAATAATGAGTAACGAGAGATCAATTCAATAGTAACACCGTAATTTTCAAGAAAATGGCAATTGTAATATTTTAAACATTATTTGATCATTGCATTGTTATATTTTATAAACATTATTATATTATCTATGTCTGTATACACGAAAATTAATGAAAACAATAATAATAATTCATTCTGTTTTAAATTTTCACTCCAATAAATGTTTTTTGTTTCCAAATCTGCTATAAAGGTACATATTTTTATGTGCGGCCCACGAGATTATAATGTTTTTCCGAAGTGGCCAGCAAGGTCATTTGAGTTGGACACCCTTGCATAAGAACATTAACTCTGTACTATTTGAAAAATTTCGTATTCGCCAAATTTAAATTTCACAGTTAAATTTTTAAAGAAATCTTAAATTTTTAAAAGGTAGAATTAATTTTAAAACTTTTAAAAATATTTCTATCATATTTTTATTTAAAAATATTAATTCTTTTCTGTGTTGTTATTAAATTATTAAAAAAAATTAAAATTAAAGTAATGACTCTCAATATTTTTTACAAATGTATTAAACCTGATTGAAAGTTGAAAAATTACATTGATTGTCAATAGTACGAGTATAAATGCTTATTACTAAAATAAGTTTTACACACAATTGCTGTTTAATGAAATAAGACCAGGAATATCAAATAATATTTTACTACAATGAAAGATTTATTGATTTTAAATAGTAATGTGTTATTTCTTTCTATTTTTCGTTGATGCTGAATTCAAAATTGGAGAGAGAATTAAAATTTAATAATCACACGTCATGGATGGATAGTCATGAAAAAAAAGAGGATATTAGTTGAATTTTGAAAAAAATTTATATTATTTAATTATTTTTCATTTTTTAAAAGGGTTTTGGTTATGAATTAGTTTGCCTATCTTAAAATTATAAAAATGCCGATATCAAAAAAAAAAAAAAAAAAAAAACTTTTAGAAGGAACACAACATTTTTCGAAATCTTTTATACACACACATACACTCATGTTAGTGAATTCTGCTTTCTGTGCCGTTACATTGTTGATTTCATTTTTTTTGAGGGAGGGGTAAAAATGGTAAATTTAAACCAAAGATTATATTCTACCGGATCACTTTAGCTTGTTAAAAATTAACTCAACTTCAAGTATTTTAAACGTACGAAAATGCATTCATTATTATTAAAGTAATTAATTGGAATAGCAATTTGCATGAATCTGTCCACCGAAATATTATGCTGAATTTTTTTTACCTTAAAATAATAATTTAACTACATATATTTTCGACAAATTCAATATTAAGAAATTGTTCAACTATTGTTAAAATAATGATCTTTCCATAAATTTCTTTAAAAAGATCATTCATTATAAATACATGAATCGTCTTATAAATTTTGATTCCAAATCCAACAAACAATACTAGGATTCCACAGTCAGTTTGTTGGTCTAGCCATGAAGATTAATGGACCTACAAACATTCTTAAACATTTTACCTACTTACGAATCTCAGCATTTTACTGAACCAAAGAGCTAACGATGGACCAGGTAACCTCAACGAGCATCTTTTATGACATGTTGATAACTGCGAAAAAGACATGCATTTCACTTAGTCAATAATGGCTTTACAATTTTTCAAGACTCACATTTCCAGACCTTCATTTACTTAAAATTTTGTTGTATGAGAAAGCACAAGTTTTTATGAATTTTTCTCTGACACATTGCTGTTTTTCAAACCTTAAATTGGTTACACATTGTGGGTTCTCTAAGTGTTTTCAACTAACCTCTAGAGACATCTATTTCACGGATTATTTGAATAATTTGAGAGCCTCGCCTTGTAAAAGAACCGTGATATATGGTTTAAAGTTGAAGTGGGAGGATAGATGTTGAGCTTGTAAGAGAAGAAAATTTTGAGGTTGTAAGCGCAAAAATTGAATTTGATTATTTGTTATTAGAAACGAGGAATTAAACTAAAACCCATGAATCTGCGTGTGACTATTGTTTGGACTTATTCTAGATTTGGAGCCTGAGTGGTTGTAATTCAAATCTTCCTTTTAAAGTTAAGTTCCTTTATTATTATTGGTTAGGATTCAATGTTTAATTCTGTGTGTGTATCACGGTTATTCACCATTAAAATATTAAGAAATTAGATTAAATTAGAGTTGTTGAGTTTTACAATGCTGTGTCTGATCATTTATCCCCCAAAACAAGCACAAACAACATTCTCAACATTTCATTCAATTATTTTGAAGATTTTGCTTATCCTTTTCTTTTTGAATTTTTTCATATTATCCTACCGAGTCGTCAATGGAGAAATTTGGTATAATTAAACTTGTATAACCCCATTTATTGAGTCCTAAGTCCGAAACTGCTTTTCGGCTTAGTAGGCTTCATTCTTAGTTTTTGTTTAAATTTTTTTCCTGTACATCCTTTCCCGGGCTTATTTCGTTGAATTTTTAAATGCATTAATTATTTCTTTATATTTTTCAGTGCTTCCAGCTTTTTTTTAATACATGTGTATATGTAATTTGAAGCATCATCGGGGAGAGAGATAGAGGGGAAAACATTTTAATTAAATAGAATGCAAAAAATATGAAACTTTAAAAATATTTTCTTCGAAAAATTGTTTCTACTTCTAGAAAAGTTGAAAATTTTAAGTTTTTGACATTGTGACGGGAGTTATATTTCATAAAAGAAACAATAAGAATTCTTGCCTTGTAAAAATTATGTGAGTCCCCCCCCTCCCCCTATTTTTTGACTTATTCAGCAAGACGCTTTGTACATCTTGTAGATAACAGACCGCTGAGTCCATACTCTGAAAATATTCAGCACAGTACCATAAAATCGCCATAACTTATTTTGTGTTTTGCTTTTTTCAAAAGATAGAATAAATTTCGCATCGTTCAAGACTTCGGAAATGATATATTTCAGAAAATGTTTACCAATATTGTTTTTTTAAGCGAGTTTTTTTAATATTTATTTTACAAAAATGCAGTTGTGTATCAATTTCTTTGATTCTAATGGCTATAGTATAATAAAATAAGGAGATAGTTAAACATTAGAAAAAGTATAAATTATAGCTACTTATAGTGAAACATTATTTGTTTACTAACAATTATACCATAAAATAAATTAATAAATTTTTTAAATGTAAAACAAAGAATGATAATATGAAGGAACTAAAAATAACATATTGAATTTTAAATGAAGTTTTTTTCACACCCTAACTTTTTACACCCTAACACTGCAAAGAGTATGTTGTCAGTGGATTTTAAATGTTAGGACTAATTTTAAATTTTAATACAGTTAAAAATAATTATAACTTATACCATTCTGCATGTGTAAAATCGCTTAAAACATGCGATATCTCCTCAGAACTAACCATAATTACAGGTTTATTATCTTTTGTTTAAATTTTCCTATCTCTCTTCAGCGATATATTATTTATTTATTTATTTATTTATTTTTTTTTTGCTAACAGCCAAAACACTTTGGAAAAGTAATCATTATAAAAAATTGAAATTCAAATTTTTCTGCCGCAATTCAGATATTTGTTTTCAAATACCTAAATTAGGTTTGCAAATTTTTGGAACTCTATATTTCTTAACAGAACGTCTTCCGTTCAAAATGATTGATAACTTTTCATTTTTATGGTCGAATTTTTGTTTCGAATATTTTTTGAAATCATAAGTAGAAAACTGAAAAGTTAACAGTTTTATATTAGTAAATTTTCTAAATAATGATTGATAATTTGCTGACAAACAAGTAAAATCACTCACTTTAGCCCATTGTCAATGATACGTGAAATTAATACAAAAAAAATAAATTCTTTAATTATTAATTCTATTTACAATCAAATCATGTTTACAGTAAAACTTAAAAAATAGCAAACAGCGATTTATATTCTAAAAAAAAGCTTATTTACCATAATTTTGTACAAATAGTTAATTACCTAGCATTATGAATAAAACATGAAAATTATAAATCGATTTATAAGTTAACTCTTAAGCAAAAAAGTCTAGTTTATGATCTGATCTTGTGACTTATAATGACTCACATTGACGTAATCAATCAATCCATTTCCAGTTTACCGAATCCATCAGAACGAATCCTAACTGTAAATTGTTGTTTACACTTTTTAAGAACGGAAGGAAGCGAATTTCATGTCTATGGAACGTGAAGGACAAATTTTTCTGGTTTGAAGTGGATGTCATAAAAACAAGTTGATAGGTTTGGGAATAGAATTCTGCCAGGTGTAAAAAATATTGTTTTGCGTGTACATAAAGAACACTAGAAATAAAAATTGGCATTTCATAGGCCTAACTGACGGATAGCCATTGCTTTTTTAACCATCACTTGCTTTCTACTGACATGTTTCTATATTTTGAAGGCCGTTGCAGAAATAGATAAAAATTGCCGAGTTATTCTTCCAGAAATTGAAGGTTTCACATTCGATTCTTTTCCTTTTATTACATTTCTAATATCAATTCGTTTCCGCGTTTTCATTCAGGAAACGAAGAATGCAGCTTTGACTTTGCGGTATCTTGCTTTTTTTCATGAAGAATAGGTGATGTAATGAATGGTTGGACTTTTAATGCCTCACTTATCATTTCTTTTGTGAATGGCAAAAAGAATTCTTCCAGAGAGAGTATTTTATGATATAACTAACATTTAAAGAGTTAACTATTGATTTCAATAATGCATATGCAAAATTAGTTTTGTGAGTTCTGATATGCGTATATTAATACATCTAAGTTGTTTTTTTTTTAAGAGAGAGAGAGAGTGTGTTATGAGATTTTGAAATTTATTCTCAAAATAAGTGCAGAACTACCTTTATTCGATGCATAAAAATTCGAAGACAGTTTAGGCCAAGAATGTCCAACCCGCGGCACACGTGTCACTGTGTGGCACGATGGAGTTGTATCAGTCAGTGGCACGCGAATACTTACTGAAAACTTTAAAAATTTTGAAAAGGTAATAAATAATTTTTTTTTATAATTTTATTGAAGTGGGGTTGTCTCAGGCAAAGAAACCTTAAAATTTTGATCAAAATAGACGTGAATAAATTTTCCCTGAAATGAACATAATAAAATAAATATCACTCAAAACTAGCTAATGTGCACCTATAATAACCTAATTTTGTTAGCATCTGTAAGAGCTAATCCTAATATAGATCACTGGTAAAAAGAAGTTGTAATTCAAAAGCTACATTAAGTAGATACTGAGAGTTTAATAATTATTTTTGAATTAAACGATTCAAGTTACTCATTTTTATTTTGTACCCGTAACCTAACTGATTGAACTTGTAAAAAGTTTATCAGCAATAAAACATAAGTTTGTGTTTTCGCCTTGCTTATTATACTATTTTTAAATTTCGACTACATATAGAATTGCATTAAAAAATGTACTATTTCTGTAAAAAAATCCCATAATAAGCATATAAGTAACATTTTTTCAATTTTCCCTAATTGTTTGTTGAAAAAGCTGGAAGTGGCACGCATAATTATTTTTTTTATCAAGTAGTGGCATTCTTTCCAAAAAGGTTTGCCACCCCTGGTTTAGGTGTACAAAAATAAAATTCCAAAATTATAGTTTTTCTCTCATAAATTAACCTTCTTGTGTAGATTTTATAAGCTTAATTTAAAATTCTCTTCTACTTCTAAAAAAAAAATCCCTCTCTCTCTCTCTCTATCTCTCTCTTTCTGCATTTAATCTACTAATTTATTTCCCGAACATTTTTAATTTCTTGTTTCGCTTAATTCTTATGCCGTTATCGAATAACTTATTTTTCTTTAACACGAAAACACACGTTTATCTCCATTTAATAATTTACATCTAATTAAAGAAAACGGATTTTTCAATTTCAAGAGATTTTTCTCTTTGTTGGGGACACTATTATCGAAATTTAGAGAAGGAGTATAAATTACTTACTAAAAGCATGTATTTAAATGTTTAGGTGAGACATTCATACATTTTAAATACTTGGATATATACTTGCTGTAGTATTTAAATTTCCTGAAATGTTTATTTTCATTAATGAAATGAAATATATATGTTATTTTCTTTAAATTATAATGCAAGTAATTCATCCTGTATTTCCTTTATCTCCATGATTTTTCTTCAGATAAATACATAGGTTTGTCATCAATGATGAAAACAAACAAACAAAAAATGTTCTGCTAATATCTCACAAACCTCTTTAATTCCTATGGCCGATAATATAAATTTCTGCATGACCTATTGTAATTTTTCATGATTAATTATTAAGGTATCCGACTACGTTCGGAACCGTGATTTTGCAAAAGCGTATAAATGGATAATATTTATGATATTTAGTGTCACTTAGATTAGAAAATGTATATAAAATTGTTTTAAGAATAGTATTACAATAAAAAATTATTTAAGTACAATATTTTGACAAAAAATGAGCATAGAATGACCCATTTTTAAAATATTCTCCTTTTGTGAAAAATGCTTCTATTATAATAATATTTTGCCTGTATATAGCTCAAAACCTCTGTACAGAGGCTCAACTAGAATTTTTGAAATGTATAACTTAGAAGTGGGTTTATCCATGTTTTACGACAACAGAGGGGAGAAATTTTAAGAAAATAACGCCGATAATTATTTTAATTGGTTGTAACTCTGAAAATATTGTGAATTTTTCAAAAGTCCCCTAGTTCAGTATCTCTGGAGAAGTCTTTACTTTATATAAGCGAAATATTATTGTAATAGAAGCAATTTTTACAAAAAGAGAACATTTTGAAAAAAAAATTATTCTACGTTAATTTTTTGCCGAAATATTATATGTAAATAATTTTTTTTGTCAAAATGTCCTTAAAACAGTTTTATAGATATATTCTAATCTAAGTGACACTAAATATCAAGAAAATTATCCATTTATGCGCTTTTTTAAAATCATGGTTCCGAACGTAGTCGGATACCTTAAATTAAAATAAGATCTGTAATTGGTCTGTTAACGGTGAAGATATTCTTGGGCATATGACTGGATCGATGGTCAGTGACGCGCACAAGGGGGGGGGGGTCGATTTATTATAATTGTATGTATATAATACGTAAAACTTAACTAAGTACTTGTAATTAATAATTAATTTTATTAATTAATGCTAATTATTTATTCAAAAAATAATTTTTTACTGCTTTTTCCCGAAAATCGACAAAATCAAAATAATATGTTGGGCAATGTATTGGAGCATGATACGAGAATGATGGACTTTCGACCCTGGACCCACCCCCCAATTCCCTTTAAAATTCCTATGTGCCCCACCATCGATGGTTAATTAATGTCTCTCTTCGAAGCAAGTGGCCACGGTAGCCTAGTGGTCAAGTAACTGACTTGTGGCTGTAGTTTCATGAATTCGAGCCTAGTACCCCTGAAGACTCGCTATGTAGTGGAAGCCGCTACAATTAAATCTATCGAGGCTCAACTACCTTCCTGTTGGTGTGGTGGGAAGTTAATAGAGTAGGCCAGCTTAGATGTCGTCTTCGTTACTTCCCCATGGTTCAAAATTATGAGGTCCGTCGCCAGTAGTCCCCGTGAAGCCTAAAAGTACTATGTAAATATCGCTCTCATTCACTCTTTCCAGAAGCCACTCGAGTGGTATTGGATTCCTTCATTAACTGTATATAAATGTCGTTCTTCGAATCAACGCAAAGGTGACGAAATTCGTAATTTTGTATCACTAACACGTGAAGAATGCGGCACTTCAACTGACTTCCCATTCTCCAAGCTTCCACGCCACGCTAACGTGAGGTCTTGAGTCTCGAAATATTCAACGTGTATCAGTCTCTCCTCTCTCACACACAAACAACCTTGTAGCACTAGGACTTGAATCCATGATTCGACACAAACAACGCCTTCCACAAATTCGCTTCCGTAAATACACGGCTTTTGCGGCCACCATTTACAAATGGGACAAAAATACTTTTCTAATTCCCACATACATTGGAAACATTTGGAAAAATCATTCAGAGATATGTCAAACATATTAAACTTTATAAATATAAAACAAATATTTTTTATCGACTTTTTAAATCAATCATTTCTCATAAGCAGTAGCGCACACAGGAATTTTTCAAGGAGGGGTCCGGGGTCGAAAGTTCACCATTCTTGTACCATGCTCCTTTTGATTTTGTCGATTTTCGGGAACAAAACACAGTAAAAAACTAATTATTGAATAAATAATTAGCATTAATTAATAAAATTAATCATTAATAACAAATACTTAACTAAATTTTACGTACTATATACTTAAAATTATAATCAATCGGAAAAAAATCAAGGGGATCCTGGGGGTCCGGACCCTTAGGAACCCCCTTTGTGTGCACCACTGCTCATAAGGGATCTCAGGGGTGTTAAATTTCTCTCGAGGTCTGAAAATATAAACAATTTTCAAACAGGTATAATTCTTTTACATTTAAATTAAATCTTTTACACATTATTTATAAAGGAATGGGGCTTCAGAAAAGTGTAAGATGCTTAAAATATAATTATAATTTTAAAAATTATAAGATTATGAATATAAGAAACTTTTTTATAAGATATATTTATTAAGTTTTACGTCGCGCATGCTATTTTCTAAAATAGTAGCTTTAATTACTAACTATAAGTTGATTTATAAAGCGAAATGTATTCTTATTACACTGTAGCTATTTTTATATAAATAGAATAATAATTTACATATTTTGATAAATAAAATATACATTTTTAAAAAATATTTAAAAAATTGCAATATTTTACAAATATTTTGAAATACAAAAGATATATAATACTAAAATTAGGTAGGGTTTAAAGAGTATGATGCATTTTATAATTCTATAAAGTTTTATACATCAGAGGCTACTATTTTAGAAAATAGTGTGCACAACGCAAAAAATACTTAATATTTATTATAGAATTTTCATATGCTTATGTGTGTGTGTGATTTTTAAAATTATTATTATATTTTTAAAATTTTATACTTTTCTGTGAAGCCCTATTCTTTTATAAATAATGTGCAAAAGATTCGAATAATTTAATTTAAATTTAAAAGAATTATACCTGTTTGTATTAAATGAATTTTGGTTGTATTTCATTTTTTAGTTTTTTCCTGCCCTTATTATTTTATCTTCTCCGTCTGATCTTTCTCACGCTTTTCTTTTACTACAAACGCCGCAGTTCACAGTTTATCTTTCACACTAATAACCTGTTACTATTAGGAACTATACGAATAACAAACAGGAAAACAAAAACAGCTTGAAGTTATTTAGTGTAAGAGTACAGAGCAAATGTGTGTGTGTTTTTGAGTACTAAAGACTTAAGGCAGAATTTATCTGTTTACTTTTCGAATTGTAAATATTGGTTAAGTAATTTTTAGCTCCGATCGAAAAAAAACAAAAAAGAAACATTTTATTGAACAATAATTACGATATAATTTATTTACTTAGGAGCCGTGGAGCATATAAAAATTAAATAATATTCTTCAATATTTATACTCTTATAAAATTTGGGTAGTTATTTTAAGTGCAAAGAATAAACAAGATTTTGTTATGAATAGTTATGTATATTTATATTCTTTGCATTTTCGACACATTTTTAATTATATTCTTAGTATTAAAAAATTAGATTTTAATGATTAAGGAATTAATTACTTATTAATGTTGCTCTAAGGGCTGTATGGCTTTTGGTGAAATGTCGAAAGGAACCGTGCTCTTTTAATAAGGCTATGGACATTTTCGGTATAATTTTTATGAATTAATAATGAAATACAGTCAGACCTCTATATTACGAAGTCGATAAATCCCGGAAAAAAGTTCGTTATATGGAAAATTCGTTATATAGAGGTTCATCTTTTAATATACTTTTAAACCACATAACACAAATTTTAAATTCATAAACACTACATATTACAAAAAGTAATTATTCACATCTTTTTTGAAATTAATATATGTTTATTTTATATATCTTACCTATCAAAAAAGAAGTAAAGAAAAACTGCAAAGAAAACAAGAAAATGGAATGTGGAAGAATTCACTGTATTTTCAATATGGAGAAAATAATTTTATACTAAAATTAATGAATTTTAAAGAAATTTTATTATTTAAAGCATACAAGAGTAATATTAAACATACATTATTTTATAATTAGAACACGAGGCAACTCCCCCGAGGGTTAAAGAGGATATCGAAGATGTTTCTAGCGAACTGGACAATGGGGGCTAAAGGTTGTACTTCTTGGATGAAACTTTCAGAATTCTATTGCTCTCGGCGAGTTAGGCACCTAATAAAACCAGTGCAAGATTTATGACCACCATAAAATGTGTTAAAGAGAGAATAACTTGAAATTTTTTCAGAAATATTTTTTTAAAAAAAGGAGAACACAAGAATTGAATTTCAAAAGAAAAATTCGTTATATAGAAAATGTACTTCGCTATACAGAAGTTATTTTATGAAGAAAATCGTGAAATGTTCAAGGTTCCAGGAAAAAGTTCGCTTTGTAGAAAAATTCGCAATATAGAGGTTCGTTATCTAGAGGTTCGACTGCATTTTAATTTAACAGCCGGCCGGGTGGTGTTGTTGGTTTGTGTGAAATTCGCCTTGTATGCCCAAGTTTATAGGTTCGACCCCAGCCAAAGTCAGATGATTTTTATACAAAAAATCCA
The DNA here is from genome assembly GCA_019973955.1 of Trichonephila inaurata madagascariensis. Taxonomy (NCBI): domain Eukaryota; kingdom Metazoa; phylum Arthropoda; class Arachnida; order Araneae; family Nephilidae; genus Trichonephila; species Trichonephila inaurata. The sequence continues at coordinate 91,094 of BMAV01024004.1, read as the reverse complement.
CTGCGTCCATGTCGTATGATTATATGGCTTGTTAAAAATCCCTAGAATGTCTGTATAGCTTGAATGCTCTCAGAAAATTTAAATTCCTGGTACGATTTCACATCGTCAGAGCTCAGGTGCCTCCCTCTAGGCAGGAAACAGGGCGTCAAATCTTCATTCTGACAATGGATGTACACTTATATTGTGCAACACGAACAAGTGATACCAGCTCTCGGGGAATGTACTATGTCTGCAATGGTAATAATCAATCCGAAGCCCCATTATTAAAAAAGAATATTTTAATTTAACTAATTATTTTAGTCATTTTTATTGCATCACATCCGGTGAATAAGAATACGTAATACAGTCAAGAGAACAAGTGAGTGAAATATCGAAAGTTGAAATGGCTATTTCGATGCGATATTTTCAACAAACTGACCCTTTCGAAATAAATTCTAAGTTGAAAAGTACGCTTTCAATTTTATACGATTATTTTTTTTTATGTGTTTTTCCAATCAACTAACCATTCATCCATGAATTCGCAACCGGGTTTCAAACTTCATTATAATAATTACATTTAGTATTATTCTTATTATACGGATATAGTTTTTGTTTCAAAAGAAAAGTAAAAATAAAAATTTAATCAATTTTCAAATTAAATTGTTTCTCATTTCTAGAAGCTTAGAAAAAGTTGTCAGCATTTCGGATGTTGAAACTCTCTCTGTATCGAATAATTAGTAATTTTTTCCCTTCGTTAATAAAGCCTAATCAGCCTGTTACTAAATAACTACTTCATTGTATGTTCGTTTTTCATAAAAAAAAATACTCCTGCCATAAACAATAGTTTTATTTTGATCTACGTCTAAGAATGAATGAATGCCTACTTTATAAGAAATCGTTTCTTACGTAAGTAATTTCTAGTCGAGTACAATTGCAAAACAAAAACATTGTTTGGATTGTTAAGCATTTCAATGAAACTGTTATTATTATTATTATTTCAATTCATGTGAAAATGAGTTATTGTTTTGACTTTCAATGTTTAAGGAATCTAATCGATTCATGCTTTTAGGTAGAATTTTTTCTAGTTTTTTCACGAGAAATTCCATGAACTTATATATAACTCCCTTTTTACGTTATAAAATAACAAGTAATATATATAAAAAAAAATTAAATCAATTCCTACTTCAAAAAATCAACAAAGAAAATTTTTATTTCAACTACTTTTTATTAAATAGTTACAATTAATATAAATATGTATATACATATGACAGAATCACAACATTAAGGGGTAATTAATTTTTATTAATTATCATTTAAGTATCGTATTGTCATCCAAAACAATCGTGTATATAAATTTCACTTCAACTGAATACTTAACACGTGAGAAAAAAACCTTTTCAAGTTTTGACACAAGTCGCCAAAAATGATGCCAAAGTGGTTGTATTTGTAATTCTTTAAATAATTAGTTTTAATCAATTAAAATTTTTATTAATCATTAATATACTATTGTATTGCCATCCAAAATAATCCTGCATATAAAATTTCAGCTTAATTGAGCGCTTTAAAATGTATTTTATTAACGATTGAAAATTCCACCAAGATAAATAAATATATAAATAAATATACAGAGATTGTGAGCTATAGTAGGAATTGAAAAATCGGGAGCTTGAAAAAGTATTAGATTCATACAATATTTATTTTACAGATTCCACAGACTACAAATAGCATCTATGCCATTAGTGCACGTGCCCTCCAATATTTTTCGACAATACAATTAAAACCTTTTTGTGAAGGGCACACGTCCAAATGTTCAGCGGCCATAGGCTGACCAGAGTCCCAGAGAGTACAGCCAGGTGCATTGGTGATACCAGTTCTGTAGAGATGGGACTTCATACAGTCATGCCCTGTGAAAAATCTAAAAGGAAGCATAACTGCTTTTGCCTTAGGAACCCAGGACGAGTTCTCGTTCAAAATTGCCCAGCTGATATCCTTCAGCATCTCCGCAACTTCCATTTTAAAGTTATACTTAAAGGTCAAATTAGTAAAAACTTAAAAGAATTAAAAGTTGAAAAATTCTTGTGGGTCTTTGGATCACGAGGGCTTCTTTCTTGGCAAGAAAGTCAGCATCATCATTCCCAGCAATGTCACAATGCGCCGGTACCCACTGAAAAGAAATTTTTAATGAGGAAAATCTTTTAAAAACGATCTGCATTTTTTTCCAAATTCTTTGTGAGCAGAGGTAATTTTGAGATAAAGCTTGTAATGCTGATTTAGAGTGGAAAAAAGGTTACTGTACTGTTGAATTCAGAGCTTCTTAGTTCCTCGACCTCTACTGTAATAGCTTCAATCTCGCCATAGAAGGCAGTAGTAAAAGAACCTATTGGCAGATAAAAAAAGGATTCATATAATGTAAATGCAATTAAGGTATCAGACTACGTTCGGAACCATGATTTTAAAAAAAGCGCATAAATGTATAATTTTCATGATATTTAGTGTCACTTAGATTAGAATACATGTATAAAATTGTTTTAAGGACATTATGACAAAATTTTTTTATTTAAATACAATATTTTGGCAAAAAATTAACTTAGAATGACCTTTTTCCAAATGTTCTCCTTTTGTAAAAAATGCTTCTATTGTATTAATATTTTGCCTGTATATAGCTCAGACCTCTCTCTGTACAGAGGCTCAACTACGATTTTTGAAAAATTCAAATTATTTTCAGAGTTACAACCATTTGAACTAGTTATCGGCGTATTTTCTTAAAATTTCTCCCTTCTGCTTTCGTAAAACATGGATAAACCGATTTCCGAGTTATGCGTTTCAAAAATTCTAGTTGAGCCTCTGTATAGAGGACTGAGCTATATACAGGCAAAATATTAATACAATAGAAGCATTTTTTACAAATGGAGAACGTTTGGAATAAAGGTTATTCTAAGTTAATTTTTTGCAAAAAAAATATTGTATTTAAAATTTTTTTTTGTCATAATGTCCTTAAAACAATTTTATACATGTATTCTAATCTAAGTGACACTAAATATCATAAATATTATCCATTTACACGGTTTTGCAAAATCACGGTTCCGAACGTAGTCGGATACCTTAAAATTCACAATTATCCGAATATACACTATATAACTACATAAATCACTAAGCATACATTTCTGGAAAAAAATTTGAAAAGTTTTGATGATATGCTACTTATATTTTAGTTTTTTTATGAGGACATAAAAGTGTACATAAATATAATTATTTTAAATAAATTTTATAGTTTAAAATATTATGGAACGAAAACATTGTTTACAATGATTTAAAAATTTTCCATACCTAACTTTCAAGTTTGTTATTCAAATTACTCTCAAACATGTCTGTAATTTTACCATAACAGATAAATTTAAATACAAAAATGTTGAATTTCAACAATTCCTATTAAACAATAAGCTTTCAAAAAAAAAGCTAGAACTCGCATGCGTTTCTATGCATTTAGATGAATCCATCTGAATAATCCAGGTACATCACAGTATATAATATTCAGAAAATTATAACCAAAAATAAATTCTGGTTACTCGAGAGAAAATTTCTGTTTTTCAATGGAAAGATAGAAAGGAGAAAGAAAATTCTCCAAATTTAGTTTGCTACACAAATAAATCTGTTTATATTTTTTTTCATACGGCTATAAGATATGGTTGGTGAAAATAACAATAAATTGAGCGTCAAGGTTCAGCGAAAAACTAAAATGAAAAAGAAAACCATTATTTTTGGTGGTAAACATGCAATTTTCTTTCTTAGTCTTTTCGTAGTAGTTTTTGGAAATTAGTTTGCAAATTTTGTAAATATAATATACACACACGTTGACGAGTATATTTACATGTTGACGAGTATATTTACATGTTAATTAAATTTAACATTGATGAGAAGCTTTCAAGTATTAAATTACGATTGATGATTATTGTAGAGGTAGAATTGATGAGGAAGCTTGTTGGTTTTTTATATCTTCATTTTATTACTAATGTGGGAAACATTCCACGCAAACACAAAACGAAATTCGAGTCATACAAGCGAAGCAACATGGCGCAAATAAGCAGAGGTAGGCATTAATGTAACAAGACGTAACTTGACAATAACAAGGCGTGGCGTGAATTTTCCAGCAAACTGAGGTTTACATACAAAACATCAACCGGAAGTTCTAAAACTCACATGACTTCCATGGACGGTTCTTGTAATTAGTGGACAGCTATCGCACGATGTAGCTTACATAATCATTACTCTTAATTCGCTGACTACATAATTTTCAAGTGTTTAAAATTACGGTTGGTAACTAATATTTAATTATTTATGTGAAGTCCTGGAGGGTCAGGACCATTACAAATTAAAAACCCCTCACGAGAAAATTAACGTGAATTGTTACATTTATATATATATATATATAATTCAAATTACTTTATTTCAATCACATTAACAGTAATTTCTTTAGCAATTTGGATATATGCAAGCTACGCGAGAACAGTTTTTGGAATTCATTTGGATTAAGTTTTCAAGTTTGTTGAAGGACCATTTAAAACAGCTACTTAATTTTCCTTAGTAACGCTTTAATTTTTGATTTTTTTAATGTCATTTAGAATTTGGTTTCATTTTAATGAGAAATTTCAAATTAAAGTAAATGTAATTCATAAAAAATATTTTTGAGACAGCTATTATGACAAAAATATATGCTAATTTATTTCATAGTGTTCCTCCATTCCACGTGTTTAAATAGTTTTGAAATTCTGTATATTTGTTTTGTTTCTTACAACTTCTCACATATACTTACCAAAACACTAAAGTTCTGAAATTTCAAGACTGTATGTACTTTACATACTTTACTTAACAAATGAAATAATATTAAGGTGACCAGTTTTCTTACAATGAAAAGAAAGACGCTCTCTCGCCAAAATTTTAAGAAAAAGTTACAACGTATATATATGCAACATTTTATTAACTCAAATAAAAACACGCTATTTACTCTTGCATTCCTTTTAATTACTTACTTAAATGAGTATTTCCCCATTTAATATTTTTTGTTGTAAATATATCATTTTCTATTACATCGGAAATTTCGGAGCAAAATATATCCTTCGTACTGAATTTTACGGTAAGTACTCAGCTAAAATATCAACATTCAATCTGGATTTCTCCCTTGCCCAAAAATCATTACCAACTGAAAAAACTCTTTCAACTGCTGCATTAGTTCTAGGACAGCATAACGAAAGCTCAACAAGAATAAATAAATTATACGGAAAGCGTTCATTTTTTAAATGGTTAATTACTTCCTTCCATCTTTTATCAATTCTAGCATGCTGATTTTATATTGTTCCAATTTATTGGAATTTAAATATAGGTTTAGTCTTCTAATTTCTTCAAACAGACAATTGCCATCGATTTTAATATCAGGAATTTCTTTCGATTAAAACTCAACACAATTTTCCATATCTTGCCAAATTATTTGCGATGAAGTCAAAAAACACCATTGAAGACTGTTATTTCCTGTGATATTTGCTTCAGACCATTCTTCGACATATTGGAAACATGTTTGGTGTTCATCTCTGAATAGAGATTAACAGATCAGTTTTAAAATATTGAAAAAGAGGACAATTTAGAAGGAGGACAAGGGACAAGGATTTCAAGGGACAAAACCTATAAAAGGAGGACGGTTGGTCACCTTAATAATATACTCCTTATAAAAGCAATTAAGTCTTATTGTTTGGATGGAATTGTAATTATTATTATACTGTATTTTTATTATTAATGTGCTTTGTAAGTTCCTTTTTATATGCTATATTTAATTTATATTTAATTCTTAGTATTATTTGTGCAATTTCCATTTTATACGTATTTTCTGTAAAATGAATAGTCTTATTTTCGGGCCTTTTACCAACGCCATCGATTGTATTTATCCTTTGCGCGATGGCAACGCTTTGTTGTTTTTAAGTCTGTGTAAATGTAATCTGTGTGGAATATTCATTTGCTGTACTGTTTATCGCTAGGAGAGGTTCTCGCCACACGAAGCTGCTGGCATTTGTTTAAATCTTTTTACGCTAAATTAAAGTTGTTAAAAATCAAGAGTCATCATTTAGCCTCTTGTGGCGGACACTTATTGAAGCTGATTTTGTTTAATATATTTATTTCCAATGTACTGAATAACCAGTTTTAATAACTAATACATACTATTTAACAATCATAATTTAAATATTTCGTCCATTTTTAAAAACTCGGATTTAACATCTTGACTTTTCCTTGCATGATAATCGAGTGAAAACTGAATAAATACCAATTCCTGTGAATGAGTACTACTTTAATTAAAAGAAAATAGGTTTTAACCTTAAAATAATATCTAACTAGAAATAGATTTATTAGGAACATTGCAAAATTATTTTTACACACACCTTCAAAATCAGACCCAACTAAAATCATCAGCTAAATGGACAGTTTTGATTCTTCCGCAGCAATATATAATGGGATGAATTGAATTATAATTATCATAGTATTTATATATAGGTATTTTAATAAATATAAATTTCATATGTATGAAAAATAAGTAGATATTAGAAAAATAATTCTTAATGTGTTTTTTTTTTTGGAATAAAAATGGATTTTTTCTGGTCTTACGGTAGAGAAACAGGACATAAGTTCTTACCATATTAAAAAAAAACCATGCATATAAGAAAGGATAAAGGAAATATCGGGGAACTGCATAGCATTAAAATTAATGCTTAGTAAATAGATTTTAAATGAAATTCGTTTGTAAAGCACTATAGTAACCTCATAACGGATTTCCAGTCAAACGCGGCTGTGAGTTTACCGTCCATTTAACAATGGAAATGAATCATGTATCCTTTATAACGATGCGTTTATCCCTAATATCCAATTTGTTAAGTTAAATGTTCTTTTAAGATGAAAAGATTTAGCTCATTTTCATATAAATGTTGATAATGCATTTTATGAGCAGCTTACACGATCATTTTCTTTCAGTTGTAGATGTTTAGTGAATGGAAAAAGTTCTTGCTGAAAGAAAGTAGAAATTGAAAATACGATACGAAGAAACAAGAATTTACTTGTGTTGAAAAGTTAAATAAAAGCAAGGCATTAAAATTTGTCAGTGATAAAGGCTTTGTACATGGAGGATTGCTTTGTGGAGGCTATTATGTGGGTACTGATGCTATAACATTTTTCGTATTAGCAACAGTAAATTTTGCTCCTGTAGGAAACGTGAACTCACATTTCGAAGATCGAGTGCTCCTCACCTTACACATTCAATAAATATAATTCAGAATAAAAAGAGTAAAAGTTCAATTTATCAATAGCATTATTAAGGTATCCGACTACGTTCGGAGCTGTGATTTTAAAAAAGGCGGATAAATGGATAATTTTCGTGATATTTAGTGTCACTTAGATTAGACTACATGTATAAAATTGTTTTAAGGACATTTTGATAAAAAAAATTTATTTAAATACAACATTTCGGCAAAAAATTAACTTAGAATAACCTTTTTTAAAAATGTTCTCCTTTTGTAAAAAATGCTTCTATTATAATATTATTTTGCATGTTTATAGCTCAAAACTCTGTACAGAGGCTCAACTATGATTGTTGAAAAATTCGCATTATTTTCACAGTTACAACCATTTGAAATAATTATCGGCGTTTTTTTCTTAAAATTTCTCCTCTCTGTTGTGTCGAAAAACAAGGATAAACCCACACTTCTAAGTTATATATTTCAAAAATTCTAGTTGAGCCTTTGTACAGAGGTCTGAGTCATATACAGGTAGAATATTATTATAATAGAAGCAATTTTCACAAAAGGAGAACATTTTGAAAAAAGGTTATTCTAAGTTAATTTTTTGCCGAAATATTGTGTTCATATCATTTTCTTTTGTCAAAATGTCCTTAAAACAATTTTATACATGTATTCTAATCTAAGTGAAACTAAATATCATGAAAATTATCCCTTTATGCGCTTTTTTAAAATCACGGTTCCGAACGTAGTCGGATACCTTAAGCTTTGTATATCGTGGGAACTTTATGTTATATTAGTGTATGCTTAAAAAATATTTAATCAGGAAACTATACATGGCTTACATTTTTCCGTTTCATTGCATATTTTTTAAAATCTTCTGTACCTAGTTATATTGAATTTAATAAGCTTTACTAATTTATAAGTCAGTTTGTGTAACGAGATTAGAGGGGGCTGAGGTAGCCCAGTGGACAAGGTATCGGATCATGGCTGGCATGTCATGAATTCGAGTCCAGTACCACTAAAAGACCCAACGTGTAGGGGAGCGATGCACGTTAAATCTGTCGAGAGATCAAATGTCCTCCCTTTGGTGTGGTGTGGTAGTTAGGAGAGAGTGGTGCCAGCTCACACACAGGTGTCGTCCTCGTCACTTGACCATGGTACAAAATTACGAGGTCCGTCGCCAAAAGCCCCCGTGTAGCTGAACAGTGCGACGTTAATATGCACTCACTCACTCACTCACTGTAACGAGATTAGAATAATAATGAGTACTATAACCGTTACCCACCCACTTTTCGCTGGGTACTTCAAATCATTTCTAAAACCTACTTTTTAGTGGATCTCTACTCAATGAAAGAAACATGCCTGTCAAATTTTAAGTCTGTAGATCCAATAGCTACGGAAATCTCGTGATGAGTGAGTGAGTGAGTGAGTTGCTTTTCTATGGATATGTAATAATTCTCTTTAATTTCCTATTAAAAAACATTTTACTTGTAATGGTCCTTACTTACCCTTCAGGACTTTCACGTAAATAATTAATAATTACCTTCCCACCTGACGGGAATAACTATGACTGTGTCTCTTGAAAATTAACAGTTTTGCATTTTTAGAATAATATTGCATCAGAATCTATCGTATAAAATTTTTCCACGAATAGAAATCTCCGTCCACGGAATTCCCACGGACTCCAAAATTTCCGGTTGTGCCGCTTCATGTAAAATCCCGAGACTCTGAAAAATCCTCCTCTCTATTATCCTTCGTCATGCAGCCTGTTGCAGCTCATGTTTGTCTTTGTTTCTTTTTTGTGCTGTCCATATTTGTTTTGTGTTTAAGGTATCCGACTACGTTCGGAACCGTGATTTTAAAAAAGAGTGTAAATGGACAATATTCATAATATTTAGTGTCACTTAGATTAGAAAACATGTATAAAATTGTTCTAAGGACATTATGACAAAAAAAAAATTATTTAAATACAGTATTTTGGCAAAAAAATTAACTTAGAATAACCTTTCTTCAAAACGTTCTCCTTTTATAAGAAATGCTTCTATAATAATAATATTTTGTGCTTATATAAAGTAAAGATTTCTCCAGAGAGTCTGAACTAGGATTTTTGAAAAATTCACATTATTTTCAGAGTTACCACCAATTAAAATAATTATCGGCGTTTTTTCCTTAAAATTTCTCTCCTCTGTTGCAGTAAAATAAGGATAAATCCACTTCTAAGTTATATATTCCAAAAATTCTAGTTCAGCCTCTGTACAAATGTCTGAGTTACATACAGGCAAAATATTATTGTAATAGAAGCATTTTTCATAAAAGGAGAATGTTTTAAAAATGGGTCATTCTATGTTCATTTTCTGTCAAAATATTGTACTTAAATAATTTTTTAATGTAATACTATTCTTAAAACAATTTTATATACATTTTATAATCTAAGTAACCCTAAATATCATAAATACTATCCATTTATACGCTTTTGCGAAATCATGGTTCCGAACGTAGTCGGACACCTTAAGATGTACAATACACTGGATTAAATGCAACAAGATGATTCTTCATCCATTCAAAGTCTTCTACATATGGATTTAAAGAACTTCAATACAAATAAAAGTAAATAAACATTAAGGAAGAAAAAAAAATTGGTTATTTTCGGATATGATAGTTCCTTAATTACCATTTATTTTTTCATTATAATTAACTTATTAGAAAGGATTGTTTTTTAAGGAACAAATAAGCATCTTTTCTTCTATGTATAAAAGCTCCCCCCTCCCCATTAAAAAATTCTCAGACTATTACAGTTTAAGACAAAACAATACTTTAAATTCTTCCGGATGTTTACTAAGTCAAGCCAAACGTCATGCGATTAAATAAAAATCATCTGGTATGCAAGGATAGTCTTTTTTACCAAGATTTCGTAATTCCTCTTGTTCAAGAACTTGCTCTCGCACCTGCCTCCTTATTATACCAAGAAACGCCCACGGAAATGTTTAGTAATTGAAGGCATTCATTTAAATAACTTAAATCAAACTTAGAGTATTGAAAGGAAATGAGGAAATCTTATATAAATTATCCGAAAATAATTAAATGATTGTTAAGTGTCCCAGCCACAGCACAAAAAAAAATCTATATCATGCTTGTTAATAAGGTTTACGCACATTAAACAATTACCAAATTTCCTTTTGTTACTTTAATTTTAATCCATAAATAATTATAGACGTAAAAATTAGACATTATTGTACATGGTTACTTAAGAAATGTTATTTCTAAATCAGTTAATTTATTTAAGTAATCAATAAGACGGAAAGAGCTTGGTAAAAAAAATCTGCACGCATAAAATTATAAAAATTTGCAATATTTTCTCTGTAAATAAATTCTGAATTATTAATAATTTTTTAATTTTGGATTTATTGTTATTGAGGACTTTTGATTTCATTTTATACTTACGAAGAGAAATTTTCATGTTTTATTTAAAATATTTCAGGAACTTCTGCTATAGGTGAAGTCTAGAAAAAAACCATTGAAAAATTGCATTAACATTTAAACTTAAGTAATAGTAGAGTCATTTCACATTTGGCGTTTCCTCTGTTTGGTAATTTGACTTTCCCGTCACATGAATGAAAATGCTTTGCTATGAACGTGATCTCTCTCTCTCTCTCTAATCCAAAAATAACTATTTCATTATCATAGAAAAATAATGCGGGGGTGTTATTCGGTATAGTGGTGACCGGTATAGTGACAGCTGACCGTAGGGCCTGGGAAGAATCCGGGAGAAGTGCCTTCAGGGCATGGGGATTCTCTAAATCAGGGAAGGCCAACCATCGTCCAGAGGGCCGCATGCGGCCCACCTTTAATAATTTTGTAACCCATGAGATTCGTTGCCACTTTACAAAATACGAATATTTTGTGCAGTATTTTTGTGTATAATAGTGTTTTGCGACAAATATATCCCATCACTGTTACTATTATATCATGTCGTTTCTGTTTTATACATACTTAGAAATTAGCAGTATTGCATTTCAGCAACCCCTCGCAGCATCAAGCGTGATTATTTTGTAACTTTATCGTGCTACCTATTACTAGAGCTAGGCATATCTGATCGTTGCAGTATTATTATTAAATTATCTATGTTAGGAAACATAAAAAAAATAATAAAAACAATAATAGTAATTCATTTCGTTTTAAATTTTCACTCCAATAAATCTTTGTAAGGGGTCCAAATCTAATATAGATATACATATTTTTATATGTGGCCCGCGAGATTAAAATGTTTTTTTGAAGTGATCCTCAAAGTCATTTGGGTTGGCCATTCCTGCTCTAAATATTCGTCAAGCCGCAAGTCCTCTCGAGACTGGGTGGTGGGAGGTTTTTGATTCCCCAGAATGTTCTCTCCCCCAAATTGTGGGAGGAACGGAGCCAAATCATACGGTCAACTGTATGGCGTTCAAAGCTGTAGCTAACGACTGGCGTAGAAACTCACCCTTCTTTAGAGTTCAGTGTATATATATTTGATTTAAACAATGGCGAATCAAAGGTAGGGCGGGGCTGGCAGTGTGATTTTCCTGTGTTACGTGGCGAGTACTATATTATCGAAGAGGCACTCATGTAAATCAATAATCCAGTTTATTCGCATCTGGAAACACATACAGATCAAGTAGGGACGGCATTACACCTAACAAGAAGCAAACATCATGGCACAAACGCAGAACGCGCGGCAGCCGGCTGGTTACATGTTTGCAGAGAGGCGAGAGCAGAAGAGAAGAGCGAGCGCGATTTCCAGATATCGGTATTTAAGGGCAACGGGACGTCACGTGATTTTAGGAGGTGGATGGAGATAGTTTCATAAGTCCCTGGTGGACGGGTAACCAATTAAAATAATTTCATGATTGTCTGAAGGACTGGGCGTTAATAATTCAAGAGCTATTACAGATTATTGGAGAATTGTTACATTTATATATATATCTATCTATATATATATATATACAGTCGAACCTCTATATAACGAACCTCTATATTGCGAATTTTTCTGTACAGCGAACTTTTTCCTGGAACCTTAACATTTCACGATTTTCTTCGTAAAATAACCTCTCTATAGCGAAGTACATTTTCTATATAGCGAACTTTTTCTTTTGTGATTCAATTTTTGTTCTCCCTTTTTTTAAAAGTATTTCTGAAAAGAATTCAAGTTATTCTCCCTTTAACACAGTTTATCGTGGTCAAAATCTTGAACTGGTTTTATTAGATCCTAACTCACCGAGAGCAATAGAGTTCTGGACGTTTCATCCAAGAAGTACAACCTTTAACCCCCATTGCCCAGCTCACTTGAAACATCTTCAATATCCTCTTTCACCCTCAAAGGAGTTGTCCCCGTGTTCTAATTACAAAATAACATATGTTTAATATTACTTGTATGCTTTAAATTATAAAATGTCCTTAAAATTCATAAATTTTAGTATAAATTATTTTCTTAATATTAAAAATACAGTGAATTCTTTGATATTCTTTTTCTTTGTTTTCTTGCAGTTTTTCTTTCTTTCTTTCTTTTTTGGTGGGTAAGATATATAAAAAAGTACATATCAATTTACAAAAAGGTGTGAATAATTAACTTTTTTTATATGTAATGTTTACGAATTTAAAATTTGTTTTATGTGGTTTATAAAGTGTATTAAAAGATGAACCTCTATATAACGAATTTTCCGTATAACGAACTTTTTCCGGGATTTAGTGACTTCGTTATATGGAGGTTCGAATGTATATATATATATATATATATATATATTACTTTAACAAAAAGTTAAATAATTACATCTTTAATTAGTCATCAAAACTTGCAAAAATTGATAAAATATGGAATTTTGAAAGTAGTATAATGTGATTTGTTAATATTCATAATAAATTCTTAAGTATTTATATAAAAGCTTTTGCTACACCGCATTAAAGAATTAAAAAGAAATGAACAAAGTTTTTATTTCGTTATCTGTTCTTCGTAATGTATATAATTTTTTTTCGCACGTTATTTTAAATTAAAGAAAGAATTTAATTAATATTAGCTTCTAATTTTTTTAATAGATCATTTTTATGACTTAGTTCAGAAACTATTGATGTAGCTTTTAAGAAATACGTAAGCCAAGTTCTTAACTAAAAACGATTAAATAATATTTTATGATATCTCTGAAATGATTTAAGAACTTCTGATAAGGCTTATATTCTATTGTTTTACTGTTTTTATTAATTAAATAGTTCTTTTTTGATATCACAGATTACGATTCAGGAAAGACGTAGAAAATTATTTTTTTCTTCTTACGAAGAAAACGTTTCTTTTAAGAAAAATCTCATTGAATGGAAAATTCTTTTAAAGTTTTTATAAAAAAAAAAGAAGGGGGAAATCGTTTCTTAAAAGTTTACCGATAATTAAGCTCGTTAATTTAATGTACGCGTAATCAAATAAGACAAAAAGAAAGAGAGAAAAGAGCTTAATTTGTGTGTATGTGAGATTTTATTAAAAAAGTTAAGATTTTATTAAAAAGATTTTTTTTTCAGTAGAAATAACTAACATCCATCATTTTGTTACTATAAAATGATGGAACTGGAAAAAAAAGATCAATACAATATCTTTAAGAATTTAATGAAATAATTTTTTTTTTGCAATGAATTCAAAAGATACTATAAATATCCCTTGTATTATAATGTCCTTTGCTTAAGTATTTAAAATCGAATGAGTCTAGGAAATTTCTTTTTGATATACCGTAAGATCCGGCGTATAACAAAGTGCACTTTTAACACAAAAAATACGATCGAAATTTACGGGTGCGCGTTATACGGCGGGTATAAAAGTGAGAGCTTTAAGAATAAAAAAATATGAGCATAGAAAAAAATTAGACTTCTACAAATATTGAAATACTGTTTATTTAAAAGAAATGACACTCCTTCAGAACTTAAATGGTTGTAGCTCTAGAAGTATACTATTTTTTTTTCCTCTACCTTGGAATAATACCTCGAATAAATTACTTCAAAACATAAGAGCATTGCATATGTACATTTCAGGTTTCTTCGTTAAAAAAGAGGGTGCGCGTTATACGGTGAACATACCTAAAAATTAAAAAATGCAGCTCGAAAGTATAGGTGAGCGTTATACAGCGGTGCGCGTTATACGCCGGATTTTACCGTAAATTATACGACTCCAGTCGGATAGTCAGCTTAGAGGTAGCGTCTCTCCTAGTAAGTCCAAGGTTGCGGGTTCAATCCCGGATAGAGTAGAGAGATTTTCTGGATGCGCAAATCGTAGGCACGCATGTCGTGTGATTATATGGCTTGTAAAAGATGTCTTGAGTATCAATTTGTTTCTGTTTCTCTCGACAAAATTAAATCACAGCAATATTGAGTATCCGACTAAAGCAGGGCTGGCGAACTTTTATGGAACAACGTGCCACTTTTTCGGAAGAAATGTTTAATGAGATATAGATGTGCCGTCAAATAATTTTGACTTGTGATTATTGGGAAAATAAAAAACCAAATATTAACAACTCAAAACTCTTTATTTACTGTGAACAAAAATACATTTCACACTGCATAGTTGTAAATATTTTAGTTATGCGTGTAATTCAAATTAAAGCAACACACATTACTTCTGTGTGACTTCTGTTGTTAAAGTTTAGATGACAAATAATTTATGTTATGACAGTAAGACAATAATAAACGAGTGTGCTCTCCACCGCCTCTCGAAACAGGACCGATCACTCGCGTTTGTTAATAATACTTCATAGTGAACTTTGTTATTTTGAACAAAAATGCAAAGCGTTTTGATCAGTGGCGTGCCCAAAATTTTGTGTCGCTTGCCGTCAATGGCACGCGTGCCATTGGTTCACCATCCTTAGACTAGAGTGTGAATTGCGTGCCATTGGTTCACCATCCTTAGACTAGAGTGTGAATTAAAATTAATTTAAGCTTGAAAATTTGGTTGCGAGAGCCGCCACTAGATGGTACCACCACTGAAATGGCTGTCACACTTGTGGGACTTGCCGTGTCTGTTTAGGATTGTGTAACAAAATGCACACAGCCCATTTAAAAAAAATTATTCTAAATATAAAAGAATCAAAATCACGATTGAATATGCTGATTGTTTCAAAATCAGTTTAAAAGATGGTACCTTTGAAATGTTTTAATACATATATTTTCGATATAAATTTATTCAATATATTTAAACTCAACCTACTCCATATAGCAAAAGTAATTAATATAAGAAGTAATACTGTACGATAAAACTTAATCTATAGATAATATGACAAGTATCAAAACGAATAATTTCGTTTAAAGTGTCTAAGATTTTATTTCTGTAAGCAAAGATTGTGTTTTTTTGTCTTAATTCCCTCGTGGAGCAACATTAATAAATAAAAGCGCCTCGATGCTTAAAAGCAATTTTCGAAGCACTTTTCTGGTTTTTCTTGCTCCAAATTCAACGATAAACGGTGCTGACGGCGGCATATTAAATATCGATCTTTACAGCTAGATTTTTTTTAATGTATGTTTTTTGTCAGCTCTCGCGTTTAAAATATATTTGAGCAGAATTATTCATTGCCTTAGGCTTTCCTCATTTATTTACGAAAACGATTTTGTCTCTATTATTTTAAAGTGTGTGTAAATCTTTTTGATGAGGAAGATTCGTTTATTTCTTTGTTGAAAGAAGTTCAAACAGAAATACTTCACTTCAAAAAATATCTTGAACATAAAAAAAGCCAGCCAAGTAAAAAAAAATTCTAAAATAAAAGTTTGAATGATTGTTTATAGTCGTCGAACTCTGAAGCAACGCAAGGGCCTTTGCCAATAGGCAAAGGACCTCGTACTTTTAAATTAGTAGAACACCTGTTCCTCGAACTGTTGAAATTTCTTCATTATTTCAACGTAAGGATTATCAATTACAACAGACTTAAGGTATCCAACTACGTTCGGAACCGTGATTTTAAAGATGCACATAAATGTATAATTTTCATGATATTTAGTGTCACTTAGATTAGAATACATGTATAAAATTGTTTTTAAGGACATTTTGACAAAAAAAAAATTATTTAAATACAATATTTCGGCAAAAAATTAACTTAGAATAACCTTTTTTTCAAAATGTTCTTCTTTTGTTAAAAATGCTTCTATTATAATAATATTTTACCTGTATATAGCTCATACCTATGTACAGAGGCTCAACTATGATTTTTGAAAAATTCACATTATTTTCAGAGTTACAACCCATTGAAATAATTATCGGCGTCTTTTTCTTAAAATTTCTCCCCTCTGTTGTGTAGTAAACCATGGATAAATCCACTTCTAAGTTATATATTTCAAAAATTCTAGTTGAGCCTCTGTACAGAAGTCAGGCAAAATATTATTATAATAGAAGCATTTTTCACAAAAGGAGAATACTTTGAAAATGGGTAATTCTATTTTCATTTTATGTTCATTTTTTGTCAAAATATTTTACTTAAATAATTTTTTTATTGTAATACTATTCTTAAAACAATTTTATATACATTTTCTAATCTAAGTGACACTAAATATCATAATTGTTATCCATTTATACGCTTTTGAAAAATCACGGTTCCGAACGTAGTCAGATATTTTAAATTGCATCAGCTCCCTTATGCAGCAGGTTTCAGAGTTTCGATTCTCCATTCTTTGCGCAAAGTAACTTCTACAGAAAAACTTTTTGTGGAGGTTCAGTCTGTTCTGTACTACCTTGAAGACTGTGACATCCACTTTGCTTCTGTTTGGGGCCATAGTGAAAATCTCAGCAATGATAGAGTGGACCAGTTGGCCCAAGAGACAACTTGATAAGATATGGACTTTCGATGTTTGTGCCGTTGTCCCACTGGAAACATTTAGCTTGGGAAAGAACTGTTCCAGCCTGGAACACCGAATTCTTGGCCTCACCTAAGGCTTTGAAAACGTTCTTCCCGACCATTTTTTAACGACTAAAACGGAAGAAATTTTTTACTCATTTTAAGTTATCCCAGATTCTTACAGAACATGGAAATTTTAAGAGCTATTTGTCTAGGTTTAATTTAATTGGTAATGATATTTGTTTTTGTTGTCAGGACGCTTAAACAGTGGAACACGTCTTGTATTGTAACCTATATTTTTGTAAAAAAGAAAGTTTTAAAAAGGAGTTGGAACGCTTAGGTATTTCCTAGCCACCTGTTTTGTCTTCGTTGGTCAATTGTACGGAAAGCCTGAATGTCTTAAAAAAATTTGTTCACTGTATAGGTTTTTAAAGTTTTATAGGGGTATCTCCCCCTCCCCTTTTTTATATTTGTGTATTTTCCCCTTTCCTTTTTATTTTATATTTGTATCTTAAATGTATTTTTAATTTTGTTTTTAATTATATAATTCTGTTACCAGTAACATGTGTAAGCCTCAAGTTATGCAATGTAGAGCACGAGGAGTTTTGCAAATACATTAGTTAAAAAAAAGAACCTATAACTTGACAGAAACAACTCCAGCAGTGATCACTTGGTTATCGTAGCCACGTTAAAATGAGGGGGAAACAGAAAAAAATGAATTTACTAATTTATTTATTACATGATAAATTAAACTAGATTTGATTATATTTATAAGAAGCAAATTAATTTGAATAAAGTAGGATCAAATTTGCTCAATCAGAAGACGATCCACAGATCAAGGATGTAACTCTTGTTGCTACCACTCTTTGCAAATTACGCAACCATGTCATCTGATAATATATTTCTCACTAAAATACATTATTAAATTTCGAAAGTAAAACTATAAAATTACGGTATCTCAATTTTCTGATATTTTTAAATGGCACCTTAAGAAATGTGCATTTTGATGTTTCATATTCTATCGCTTGTTGCATAAACATTCTAATGTACTTTTCATGCTATTTATTATTTCTTAAAATTTATGCAAAAGGCCAAACATAAACTGGAACCATTTTTTTAGATATAAAAATATCCTCATTAGTTCTGTGGTAGTATGAAATACAATTCGCGTTACCCCCGCTTACTTCATTTTTACGAATCATTTTTTTTTCAGATAGAGAAATATCCCCATTAGTACTTTAGTACTAAGGAGTATATACAAGTCATTACCTTCTCACTTCGCTGAGTATTTCTTTTTGCATGACTATACTCCGTTTATAAGTCATCGATATGAAAGACCTAGCTTTCAATTGTATTAAAAACTATTCTTATAGGTACCACTTCTTGATTTAAAAGAACAGGGTTTCAATTTCTAAAACGGATATAAACTTTTCTTTTACGCTTCTGTATCCTCATAAAGTTGTGCTGCAAAACCCATTTTTAGCAGATCTTCACTCAACAAAAGAAACACGCTTATCAAATTTCCACAGTCTGTAGTTTCTTATACTTAAAAAAGGGTTTTATTTTATCTATAGCCCCCTCTTAACCTCAGTGGGAGTCATTTTCTGCAAAACCTGTTCTTAGCAGATCTCTGCTCAACAAAGGAAACATTCCTGTACCACACGCGCACACATATACGTGGGTCGGGGCAAAAGTCATGGCAACTATTTTTTTTCTTGAAGAAACCAATCCGGTTGGAAAATGTGACATATACAGCCGAAAGGACAAGGTGTTAACTGCATGTGTGGACAATGAATAGCACTGAAATATCGTAACACACTAATTTATTACGGTAGCACACATACAGGTCAATATGGCCTTCACGGTGCAAAAGAATGATAACATAGTACACATAAAGTTGACATGGCAAACCTGAACCTAAAGACCCTCAATGTACCCCCTGCTACTGTCACCACACGATGCCAATGATGTGGGATGCACTGAATACCATCAGCCTCATCATTTGCCGCACCATGTGTGACTCGGGTCACCTGTTGGTGCAAACCATTAGCAATGTCCTCTCGTGTTGCAAACCGCCTACCACATATTGGTTCTTTAATCTTCGGAATGAGATGTAAGTCACAGGGAGAAATGTCGGTAGAGTACGGTGGGTGACCGGTCGTCCCGAACATTGCTCATGACTAGTTGACACACATCCTTGCTGAAACTTTCCTACCCACCGTGCTACTGTAGGGTACGGTAGGACATTATTCCCAAGGGCTTCCACTAATTCACTGTGACATTCCATCGCATTTCTCATTCGGAGAACGGCTATTTTGATGCAAACTCCGGTTATTTCCATCTCGCACGACACTCACCAATTGACTGATTTCACAGCCCTCGCTGCGCTGCTACCAGCTATCACATACCCATCTGTTGTTTTGCATACACACTATGCCTGCAGAACTTCAGCACGACACATATACATTTGTGATCCGTTCACATATCTAAAAGAAAAAAAGAAAAAAATAGTTGCCATGACTTATGCCCCAACCCTCGTATATATATATATAATATTAAGTGTTAGGATTTTAGATTGCTCCCATAGTTATCCTATAAAGTGTTAAAGGTAGAATAAAAGTAGTTATTCTTAAGATCTTCTTCCCCGAGCCGTCTTACATCCGTGACCTTCTGGACGCAACAACTTCATAGCGTGTGTTTTAAGTCACCAATGTTTTTATGACGTAGAGTGATAATATGTTTAATTATTTGATATAAAGGTTAATTTAAAGAAGAGATTGACTGATTGGAAAAAATGTGGGTACTCTTTTTACGTAAGTGGTCAAAATATGGTATATAAGTATTGGAGCATTTAAAATATTATACATAACAATTTGCGTTTGTTCACCACCTACAATTTTAATAAATTTTTTGTAATTGTATCGTTTAAAATATCTTTCGACAAATTTTTAATCATTCACCAAAATATTCACGTTGAAATAAAAAGAAAGCCGTATCACAAAAAAAAAAAAAGAAGGAACGGAACGGAAAACCGGCTCTGTTTAGTTTGAGAAAGACATGATTCGATCATTTCCCTTTTATTCATTTCTCTCTGCATCGTTTTCATGAACTCGGATCATACTTATTCACGAGATTCGTTTTTTCCAATCTTCATCACAACTGAAGGGGAAAAAATCGGTTACACTAACAATAGATTGTAAATTCATTTTGCAATAACAGTTTTCGTTATTATGTAAACGAAGCAGGTAGTTGCACGATTCATATTTCTTCAAAATTTCTCATTCCTTTGCGGTCTTACATGATCAAATGTGGCAACAGTATTGGGAAATAAAATGGTCTTAAAAAATTCTGATGCAAATTTTTTGCATTATAATCAAATTTGAATTATTAAATTAGATATTACTTGATTTAATTCAAGGTTTTTATCCTCTTAACGCAAACTTATAAAAAATATAAATAAATAAAACCCGGAAAAAATAAATAAACGTTTATTATTATTATTATTTAAGAAAACTCATTTTAGGTCTTCAATGTGGCCAAAAATAAAAAATAAACATAAAAAAAATCAAAACTTTTTATTTTAGTTTTGGATTTTGATCTATATTGCATTTAACCGAGGAGATATTTAGTGTTAATCCTGGAAAGATTGATACCAAATGTTGAAAATTTGTTATTGCATCCCCAACTTCATCTCTCCCACTAAAACCTTTGGTTTTTTGCTCAGTTATTTTATGTAACAGTTATTTTAAGCATTAATTAAATTTTAATTTAATTTAATTAATTAACATGTTTATCTTAAGTTTTAAACACTCTATACTTCATTACGGTTAAAAATTTTAATCTTCCAAAGTAAATAGCTTTATACCTGCTGTCAAAAACACGTTTAAGATGATAAATTTGCAAAAATTTAATATAAGGTAAGTAGGGGGTCTACCCCCAGCTGAAAAACCTGTCAAAGAGTCTATGAGGCATAAAAGTTTGGGAACCTCTGGTCTAACACATCAGATATGCCGTATAATATTTTAATGGTGTATAATATTTTAACGGCGTATAATATTTTAAACAGGATGGTGCTCAATTTCTGTTTACGCCCATCAACAAAAACGCAAGTGAGATAAAAGAAATAATTTTGGATGCTCGTTTTCCGAAGCAGAAAAATCGGCGAGTAATTTTTCAGTGAAGAGATAGAGAGCAGCTGACGTCAGAGCATGTCGTTTTGCTTACGGCAACCCTTCCCCCTCAGTAGGACGAAAAATTGCTTGAAAAAATTGTACCAAAAATGTACGTGTGATACGGTCTTAAGTCTTCTGCTGACTATAATAACAATGAACTAACTTTTCATGAAATTATTTTATATTTTTATATGATGCATTTTGTATTGTTTATTTATAAATGAATCATTTGATATTATTATATTTGTGGCTATTATTATTGCATTTGTATCTTGCGTTGCAATTTAAACGCGGTTTTAAAAGTGTGAGTTTTTTTAAATTTTAATTATGTTGGTAAGTGCATATTCTGTGTTTATTATTGAGTTATAATAAATATTTTGTACACCTTTTCCTTACCTCAACACTCCTACGCTACTGGGTAGACTGCAACACCTAAAAAAATTAGAAGTAACCCGTACCCTGGAAAAGTCTGCTCAGCCCTGATCTAGTGGGAGTATCTTTTTTTCCCCGAAGGTGGAACTAAACTTGGATAGTGGCGTTTCATTATTCACAGAATTTCAGAAGATTTTGGTCTACCCGATATTTTTATATTTGTATCGCTACGATAACTTTGTGTAAGTCTTTCTACTAATTTGTTTCTGAAATCTAAATTTTTTTCTCATCTCAATTCCTTTTATTCAAAACATATGCGTTCCAAATGATGACATCTAACAAATGGAAAAATACTTTTTATAATATTTATCTAATTTTACGGAACCACGACGACGGTTCGCAGTCAGTCTCACTAGTGCAGACATCGATCGCTTATATTCGATTGTGCAAATTACAGCAGCGTAAAAAACGATTCCGCTCGAATTATCTCGATTGTGCACAGTTTGTTCAGTTTATCTCATTTGAATTAACTCGATCACGCACGTTAAGGGGTTAATTCATGATTTCAATAAAAATATTTCTCACTAGAAAGTATATAAACTAAACTTTGTGAATGAAGTTAGCTTGTTAAATTAACGTTATTAATACAAATCTAGATTCTGGATACAAAGTTCTATAAGTTTTGTTTATTAATTATAACTAGTTGGTTTCATTTATTTTTTATTTCGGTTTATTAATTATAACAGTTATTTTGATTATTACTTTTTATGATTCAGGAAATATCATTAATTTTTTGAATATAGCCTTGGTTGTTTTCTTTCTCTTATTATTTGTTAGTTTAATATTTAATGTTTATTGTAATACTTTCTTTTTTAAAAAACACTCTCTCCTTGAAAAATAAGTCTGAAAAACTTCCCTTTAAATGTGTTTTACAGAC
Organism: Trichonephila inaurata madagascariensis; assembly: GCA_019973955.1. Classification (NCBI taxonomy): domain Eukaryota; kingdom Metazoa; phylum Arthropoda; class Arachnida; order Araneae; family Nephilidae; genus Trichonephila; species Trichonephila inaurata. The sequence continues at coordinate 68,542 of BMAV01024004.1, read as the reverse complement.
TTTTATATATTTATATAATACAAGAATTAAATATATATTTGTATTCCTTAGGTCTCTCACTGAATTTGTAACTTAATTCAACTGACTGTTTTCTAAGACTATATGCTACAGATACCGCGAGAAGGATTTTTCTCAAAGTCCTAGGATTCGATAACTTTTCAAACATTAAAATATTAAAATATAATAAAAGTAAACTTTTTTTACACTTCCTGTTTGTATAAAGTATTTCATTTCTTGATTCAATAATTTCAACATGCGAACCTTTTTCTGAAAACATTATTTTGGAAAATAATAGATAAATTATGTTTATACAAGGGTCGCGCGGGGCAAAAGTCATGGCAACTATTTTTTTTTCTTCAAGATACCAGTCCGGTTGGAAAATGTGACATTTACAGACGAAAGGACAAGGTGCTAACTACATGTGTGGATAATGAATTTTGATTGATTGATTGATTGATTATTAACGTCGCACTGTTCAGCTACACGAGTGCTTTTGGCGACGGACCACGTAATTTTGAACCATGGTCAAGTGACATGGACGACACCTGAGCTGGCACCCCCTCTCCTAACTACCACACCACACCAACGGGAGGACGTTTCAGCTCTCGACAGATTTAACGTGCATCGCTGCCCTACACAGCGGGTCTTTAGTGGTACTGGGATCGAACTCGTGACAAGGCAAGCCACGGTCCGATACCTATACCACTCGGCTACCGCGGCCACTGGATAATGAATAGCACTGAAACAACGTAACACATTAATAAATCACGGTAGCATACAGGATAATATGGCCCTCAAATGAATGACAACACAGTACACATAAAGTTGACACGACAAACCTGGGCCTAAAGACCCTCCATGTAGTCCCTTGCTACTGTCCCCACAACGATGTGAGAGGCGCTGAAAACCATCAGTCTCAGCATTTGTCACACCCCGTTGCTCATCACTGGTTGACACACGTCCTTGCTGAAATTTTCCTATCCCCCGTGCTACTGTACAGTATGGTAGAGCATTATTCCCAAGGGCTTCCACTAATTCATTGTGACATTCCATCGCATTTCTCCCTCGGAGAACGGCTATTTTGACGTAAGCCCGCTGCTCAATACGGGTTACTTCCATTTCATACGACACTCACCAACTGACCGATTTCACAGCCTTCGCTTCGCTACTACCAGCAATCACAGAACCATTTGTTGTTCTGCATACACACTATGCTTGCAGAACTTTCACACGACACATATACGTTTGTGATCCTTTCACATATCTACAAGAAGAAAAATAGTTGCCATGACTTATACCCCAACCCTCGTGTATATGTACAGTCGTACCCCAATTTAATGAATTGATCGGGACCGAACATTTTATTCATTAAATCGGGGTTATTCGTTATTTTGGGGTCCAAAAAATACAACTATTATGCGCTAACCTTTTGAAAATTCTACAAAAAGCGACTACTTCAAAATTGTGCATTGTTAGATATTACACACTTTTTATTCAATAACTAAAAATACTATGAGCGAATTACTACGCACCACAAATAATTGGAAATTTTAAAATAATGACTAATGCAGATGTTTTGCAAGCTTTTTGATTCCTTACTCGAAAGAGTTTTTTTTTCCCGACTTTTCTGCTGCTAAATGTTTTTCTGTAACGGACAAAAAGGAAATGTCATTTGAAAAGATATCCAATTTTTTTCTTATCCGAACTAATAAAAAAAATTTGTTTTCAACTTTTGAAATAATTTGCTGATTTGGGGTTTAATATTCGTTAAATAGAGGTTTTTATTTTCATTTTGATAAGAAAAATTCGCTAAATAGCGAAATTCGTTATATCAGGGTTCCGACTGTATATATATATATATATATATATTCCCACTTTTTTTTTGTAGTATCTCTCTTTGTGTTCCAAATCTAAAGTCGTTATAATTTATACCAAAAAGTTATACTAATATTTACTTGTTCCTGTGAATGCAATCTATTTTCATTAAATTTTTTTAACATATTTGAACTGTACCAACAAAACCATAGGGAAAAAAAAACTTTTCACAGAGTTATGTACGAATATTTATCTTTTAATGGTGCATACCAAACACTTAAGGCTTCACAAACATACTTAACATTTAACCGATATTTTCACACGCATTAACCCAGCTTGAAACAATTAGCGTGCTGCACTTTGCCGATAGTTCTGATACTCTTTTCATGCCAGAATATCCATTACAATACTTAAAATGTTTCTTAATTCACGTTCTAGAAGCCATGGAATCTAGAACTCCTAGGGATCTCCAAACTACCTCCCTCAACTGAACCAACACAGATTTAGTAACAATTGGCTAAAATTGCTCACGCTGCTTACAGTCTACTCCTTATCATCCACTCAACCAACCACGAGAGAAATGAAAGGGAACCATTCATTAACTCGAATGTACGGGTGCTTTGGGTGCATCTAAAGAAAGAAAGGATCTTCACCGTAATTGGTTTGACCCGAATTACGGGGGAAAATGTCTTTTACAACGGGGGTAAAGTCTGGCTAATTTCTTTTCTATGCTGATTCAACACTTTTAGATATGCGGATGTGCCGTTAAATAGAATCATGTATGATATAAAAACATAAGCATTGTAAAATGAAACAGCTGCATCAGGTTTTATTTGAGAGCTTAAAATAAATATAAAGCCATGTTTATTATTTTAGAACTGTTTTTGTATATTTTAGAGATAGAAATGCTAATAATAGTAAATTTTGTAAATTGATAAAATTTAATGACAGGAGAGATAGAAAAGACGTAAAGATATATGAAAAAAAAAAAGAGAGAGAGAATAATTTAAAACATAAATATAAGATAAAAATCTGTCTTTATGCACAACTCTAGAATTTTTCATTTTTGATGTAAAAGTAGTGAGTATGCCCGCGCATATATACAGTAGAGCGTCGTTTATCCGAACATTTATTATCCGAAGCGTCAAATATCCGGACCAGTTTTTTTTTTTTTGTCAACTACGTATACTGTATATGAATACATTTTCGAACAGTGCAATGCTCAACAGTTGTTTCGCGTGAGGCCAAAAGTGACGGGAAAACCCAAGGTCAGGGATATTTGGGGAATTTCAGTTGTGTGATTTGGGGTAAACATCTGCGGGGGGAATATTGGGTTAATTTGTTTCCAAGTGAGGGGGTGTATACGTGCTCTTTTGTTGATTTGTGAACAGCGAAATATTAGTGATTATTTTCCACAATAAAGGTAAAATTGCAACATTTTGCCCCTATTTTGATTTTTTTAAAGAACGGTTCGCGCATGTGATGATTTTCAATATTCGTATACTGCATGGATCGCATTCGGTTTTCGGTTATCCGAGCAATCGCTTATCCGAACGGGATCCGGTCCCAATTGATTCGGATAAACGACATTCTACTGCATATACATTTATTGTACTGTTCATAGTAGTTTTCTTGAATAATGAATTTGATTTTCTAGAATAAATTGTAATATTGAAGAACTGTAATCTAGAAGTTCTTAAATGAAATATAGCTTACCTAAAATCGAAATTTTTTTTAACCTAACTATTTACATATCACGCAAATTTACTTGTCATCAAAAATCCAAGAAATGTTTGAAAAGTAGGGTTAAATTATTATGAATATTAACTTAATTAGAGAGAAAGCTTCTATTATTTGAAACTTTTAAATTATTTCTTTTCGATTTGGCTTTCTTTTTGTCACGTTTTGGAGCCAAACGATTGTGTTATGGCGGTGAATTAAGGATATATTTAATACCGCGTAATTATTCTTTTTCTCCACATTCCATGCAAAATCTTGGCTAAATATGTTTAATTTCAGACCTTTTTTTCAGACAAGCAAATCATTTTGCTGTTTAATTAATTATATTTTATGAATTTAATATATCTCATTAAAAACATTTCTTAAAAAAAATAAATAAAATTCTAAAAATTCTTGCTTAATAAAGGCATTTCAGCTAGAAAGTCTAGTTATAAAAATAGAAATAGGAAAGTAATATTGCTGCATGTTCCATTAATAAATATAGCTTCTTTTTCTTTTCAAAAAAAGTATAGCCAAATAAAATTACATTTTCTCTCTTAAAATGGTTTTTGTTTCGTTCAAATTTATATAGAGTACCATGAGTTACCGATAGCTTCAAACGAAAAAACGTAAAATAACTTCTAAGGACTTTTTTTCTTTTGCCATGTTTTATAAAATTGTTTTAAGATTAAACGTTTAGGGTATTATTTGCTTATTAATAAGTCTTATTTTGACACATGCTATCAGTTTAAATATAAAATAATTTGCGAATATATATTTAATAATGTTTTCGCATAAATTAGATTCCATTATCATTATTATTTATATTTATATTCTATTATTACAGATATTAATATTATTTCCTCCTATGATATTATTACTCTGACAGTTGCTGGATCATTTATTATTACCGTTATTTTGTTTGAAAGACAGTTTGGTGTCAAATGTAAATTTAAAGGTAACAATTTTCTCGATCCTATATAATGAAACACACAATGAAGAAAAAGTTAAATATTATTATTTTTATTTTTTAAATATTTATCTCTTTAAGAAACCTTTAATTTTTTCAATGGAATTTTTAAATTAATATTATAAAAATTTATATGCTGAATTTTTTAATTCGTTTTCAAGTATAACTCAAAACGATCCATAGCATTAGGCTTACGTATAAACCATATTTTCTAATGTCTAATAAATTTACTTACCATAAGTTGATTTAATGGTGAACAGAAACCGTTAAATAAAAGATAGGTATAATACCGAAAAATTCTTAGAAATTCAAATATTTGTTTAGGACTTAAGTTGTCAGCGTAAAAGTTTCAAAATCTTTAATAAACATTTGAACAAATTTTGTTTATCAAAATGAAAAGGGATAATATTTCCAGATTGAGATGACAAAAAAAAAATGATGCTTAAAGAAATATAACAATAGATAATATGCTAATAAAATGGTATTGAAGGCTTATTTTTTCAAGTTTTGATTAATTTTGTTATTGGAGTGAGTGTATTATTGTACATTTTAAAGGAAATTTTTTTGTGTGTTGGAATAATTTAAAGTAATAATTTAGACAAAACTTTACCATTTTTTTATTACACATGGGGTCATTTAATAAATTTAATTACTATCTAGGTCAGGGGGAGGGAGTGAACCTTTACGGATCAATGTGCCATTTTTTCTAAAGAAGCGTTGTATGAGGTATATACGTGCCATCAAATAATTTTGACTTGCGATTATTGGGAAAATAATAAAACTAAATATCAAGAACACAAAATTCTTTATTTACTACAAAAAAATATCTGTTGTACTGTATAGTTGTAAATGTTTTATTTATACGTGTAATTCAAATTAAAATAGCATTAATGTAAGTACCAATGTTGCAGAGATTGGATGACAAATAGCATATTAGGATTGTAAAATGTTACTTTTAGTAGAATGCATGCTCAGTTGGAGTCATCTGTCGATTGGTTTTTAAGCAATTAATTATTTTTGCTGTGGTTCGCCTTTTTGACAAAGAATTTGGGATTTGTTTCAAAATGCTTTTTTTACAGACTATGTTCTGATACCACTATTTCAAATCATAAAACACACATCACTTTGTCGCCTTTACTAATAATGCCATATTTCTAGATTCACCATATTTTAAATTATCTTTTACTTGCCCTTTTTATTCTTGTGCTGAACTAGCCATGTTAAATAACACCTAAAAATCGTAAATATAACACAAATAAACTTTAAAATACAGTTGTGCCAATGAAATTTACTATGCTATACTCGTAGACAAACTTTGCATCTTAAGCAATTGAAGTTAACGACGTAAATAAGGCAAGACAATAACAAACGAGTGTGCATCCCGCCGCAACGCGACCTATCACTCGCATTTGTTCGTAATACTTCACAGTGAACATTGTTATTTTGAAATAAAATGCAAACCACTTTGATCATTGGCATGCTCAAAATATTCTGTCGCGTGCCATTCATGGCACGCGTGCCAATGGTTCGCCATCCCTGTTCTAGGTGGTTCATTATTGGTTTTATTCGTTCAAATTTTTTTCATTAATCTTTATAAATTTGCACACATGCAAGGAAAAGAAAAGAAAAGGAAAATTTTTGCAAACATTTTTTTTTTAATTTCAAAATTTTCAAGATAATTTTTAGAAAGAAAATATTGATTAAGCATACGTACCCAGCAAAAAATTATTTTTAAATGATGAATTAAATAATGAATTAATTCTAATTTTTAATAAACCATTTAAATGAATAGATAATTAAATATATGCCAATTTTTCAGTTATTGAAGTAACAATTTTGTTATTAACAATGTATCCGTGCTTTTTAAAAACAGATAAGTTTTATTACAAAAACGTTTAATATATTTTCAAAACTTTAAAAATGTTATTTTAAATTTTTTTCTAAAAAGATTCTTTATTCTTTTCACGATGTTGTTAAACTCTGAAATCGTTTGGGGGAAAAAAAGAAGAGATTTTCCATTTTTTTTTTCTTTCTTTTTTTTATTTAAAAACACCAGAAAAACAATGGAAAGCATTTCTTTTGTTACCATTTAATTTTCACAACCCTGAAGATTATTACTTTTCTAGTTCATATTTCGATGCATGTTTTTCTTTTTAAGGAAATCTCTTTTTTTTGTTCTATCTTTTGGGTCGCGGTTTAAACGGATATCGATTTTCAAGAACTTGATCTTGTTTTTAAATCGATGTAAAGTAGAAAACGTTGATCTAAAAGAAAGGAAGAAAATGGATTTCGAAGGCGAAGAATGGAATGACATTGCCAAATCCAACACCGAATGGATGAAACAAAAGAATTTTTGAAATTCAAAACGGGTCACCAAAAAGCAATTCTTCGATTTGAAGGCTTTTCGTAGTCATTCTTTAGAGAACGGATAATTTATAAAGCATTCGAAGGACTTTACTAAAGCCATCGAACAAAAGGATAGTGTAAAAATGTACTTTGGAGAGAAGGGTTTCCTTCGTGACACAAAAGAGATTTACGTGTGTTGGCCATAGAATTATTTACACAAAGTAAAATGCGCTTTTATCGATGCCTGTGGGATTATGATACATTTCGAGTAAAATTTTCATGTTATGAATTCTCATACTGATTAAGATGTATCCTTAAATAGATTTTTCTTTATTAGAATTTTTTTTATCAGAATACTCTTATTTGGACGTTTTTATAATAGAATTTCTTGGCGTTTGTTTTGGAAAATTCCTTTTTACACAAGCAGAATAATAGAAATTTATTATGTAAAGTATTTCAATATTGTATGCCTTTTTTTATTTAAAAGGAAATATTTTTCAAAGCATTTACTCATGTGCAGCGTTGTTTTAAGCAGTTTTGATTCATATGGAATAATAAAGTATTAAAATATTTCTCGTTATTTTCTTACGTCATTCATTTTATATTTCTGGAAGAAAGATATTAATATATTTCTAAAGATATATGTTACAATAAAGGTTTTATTCAAAGCAGTTGTTTATGTACAACGTGATTTTAAGCAATTTTGATTCATACTGAGCAGTGCTCCTCAAACTTTTTATCGCCGTGGACCGGTCGACGGTTGATAATTTTACCGCGGCGTGCAGAGGGTGTGGGACGTTGATGCTTATATTTTAGATTGTTTGGATTTAATAATTTTAATTTAAGTGTATTTAAATGCACCTTCAGAATAAAATACAGTTACACGAAAAAATTAATATAAAGGGATTTAACATGAAATATAAAGTGATTTGCATGGAAGTCGCTCCAACCTCTTAAAATATCCCACAGTAAATAAAATGGAAATAATTTAATGTTCCTTAGGTGACCGGTCCATTTGATCCAGGGGTCAGTCTACAGCCTGGGGTTTGGGGACCACTAATATAGAGTAATGCAGTATAGTAGGATTTTTTTTCATTATTTTCTTATTCTTTCTTTTTCTTTCATTTTGTGTTTCTGGTAGAAAGATATTATTAATATCTTTCTTAAGATTGTTGAAATGAAGATTGTTTATATGTGTATAGCGATATCATCTACATTAAGTCAGTAACAACCTCCGGACAGAGGTGATCTCTTTTGTCTAGTGGTTATGTTACTGGGCTTTGGATCCATAGGTTGCCGGTTCTGTCCTCTGGATTTCAACACTTCTTTGGTGACTCTGGCTGAGCTAAGACAACTGCAACATTCTGATCTGTCGTGGAGCCATCTACCCGCAAGAAAGGCAATCAAAAGTCGTCAGATCTACTCGAAGCAGCAACCAAAAGCCGTCCGACCCACTTGACGGATTGATTGATTGATTGAATATTAACGTCGCACTGTTCAGCTACACGAGGGCTTTTGGTGACGGACCACTTAATTTTGAACCATGGTCAAGTGACGTGGACCCACTTGACGGAACAGCAACAATTTACATGCTACACACGCGCTCGCCATAAGAAATATCTCGTTCGTTCGCCTATCCACCGATTCACTGGTGAGGAGTATTTAGCGCTATCGTCTATACATAAGCCAGTAACAACCGCCTGACAGTGGGAATTACTTCTATCTAGTGTTATCTTACGTGCTTATGAATCAGAAGGTACCAAGTTCTATCCTTCTCACGTGCAACATGATTTTAAACGCTTTTAAATCATATAGTAAATTTTTAGTAGTGGTATAGCAATTTTTTTTTCATTTTTTTCATTACTTTTATTTCATTTTGTATTTCTGGTAGATAAATATTTTAATTGTCTTCCTATCTTTAAGTAAATCAGAATTAATATATTTTTATAATAATAGGAATATAGTAATAAACTAAAATCAAATATATTCCTTGATCGCTGTCATTTTTTTTCTTTCAAAGAATAAAAAATTCCGCCTTAAAAAGATAAAAGTTTTCCTTACTGCAGCAAAAATTAATCACTATAAATAATTAAAACAATTTTATCCTATTTATATTTAGCACTAATTGCATAAAAATAAAGCACAAACTAATGCTGTAAGACAAACAAAATAAATAATTTCATAATTAATTAAAAATAAATATGATTAGCAACTTTGTATAACAAGAATGTGGTTTTTATTACAAAAATTTTGTTGCATATGAAAAATCTATTAAGGGAGTGAATTATGTTCCTTTAAACATTGTGAATATAAATCATTATATATGAATAATGACATTTATAATTTAATTTCTTTGTAAAAATAAAAGTTGTAATTTTTTTCACACGCTAGTTAAACAATAAAAATGTTAAGAAAAATGTTAAAAGACCTGATTATACTTTAAAATATAATTAATTATGTATAAAATAATATAGCTATGAATAATACGTATGAATGGTATAAAATATTGCTTAAGGCGGCAAATGATTTAAGACGTCATTTTCTTGCCATCTTTAAGGTCAATTATTATTAATATACTAGATAATTTATTAACGCATAAGGATAACTAATATTCTGCCCTCTTTGCCATAAACCATGTCATCGGTAAAATTTTATCTTCTTAAACAGCCAGCTCAATAATAATAATTTTTTTATGATCTCTATATGAGATTAGTTTAATATTCTTATATTTGAAAAAAAAATTTAAAAAATGGAAGCAAAAACTTAAAGAAAATGCTCAGAAAATTTCCCTTTTCATTATTTTTTTTAAATAGAGAATGCGTATTTGATGTATAAAAAATAATTCTTTTAATGTTTTTATTTAAAATATTTGTTTTGGGAATCTAAACAACTATGTGTAGAATAATACTAAGAAAAACATGAAATTATTGAATTAAAGGTGTAGCGAGTGAGTGTTTAGTAACATAGCTCTTTGAAGCAACTATGACGGGGCTTTATAGGATTTCCTTACTAATCCTCTTGGGGAATCTTTGGGGCCAGAATGGCATTATTTCAATACAATCCTCTCAAGAAGAAACCGCGATATACAGATTAGTTAATAGATATATAATGGAGCTTAAGCATTTGCGTTTTAATAGAATGGAAGTATAATAGAAGTAGAATAGTAGAAGAATAAAATAGAAGAAGGAGACAGAAAGCTGAGAGGCTGATCACCGTGAGATATTGGTAAGATATTAATTATAAAAGTGTAATTATAGAACGGACATTAGTGTGTTAAGGAATCTAAGGCAGATAAAGATTCTTAGGATAGCTTTTCATAAAGATAGTGATTGGGATTCCAGGTGCTATTTACTTAGGATTTAGAATTACGTTGTATTACTCCTGATTACATCTCTATAAGTAAGACTTGTGTTGTGTTGATCAATATATTTAGACAATAATAAATTAGATTGGGTGATCAATCATTTCTTCCTACAAATCTAGGTCGAGTGGATGAAGAGATGGTACCCCCGGGTCTTGGGGGTATCACACAACATGAGGCTATTGGAAATAGACCTTGTAATTTTGAACCGACAATGAAATGATAAGAACGACACCTGAACGGACACTCCATTCTCCTAGCTTCCACCACCATGCCAACGTAAGGACTTTGAGCAATGACAGATTTCACGTGCATCAGTCTCTCTCCACGGAGGTCTTCAGCGGTATCAAGACTCGAACCGTAGTCTCGGAGACCACGAGACTCTGACTATGACCGCCGTGACCACTTTAAAAGTGTAACAAAGGTGTGAAAATAATCAAACTAATGTGTAAAGAAACTGAACTTCATTAAAATTTTAAAAATTCGTTTAAATAATTTTACTGTTGTTACACAGTTTACATGTGGTAAACTAATTAATGCAACATATTTATTAGAATAATTATTTATGTACATTTTAAACAATAATTATCATGTGTGTGTTACATTAAGAATATACCTCCTTCTATATTGTTATACAACACACACATCTTTGTTTAGTACATACTTCTGTACAATACTTTCACATTTATATTTAAAGTATCATACATACTATAACACAACATTACAGAAATATTGAGGTTTTTTTATGGTAGAACTAGGAATGTCTTAGGAAATTCAATATGCTTTCCACTCATCAATATTCGAATACTAAGCTAGTCAAAATGTTAATTCCGATTATAACATATATTTCCAATTTATTTTATTCCTATTCTGTTTTAAAAGTATCTTAAGTCAATCTAAAATTCCATTAAAATAAACTTGCCTTTTTATATTGGAATAAGAAAACCCTTTTTCTTTAAATAAATCTCATTCAGAAAGAACACACTACAAATTACATGTTTAAAAAATATTTATTTGTCGAAATTATTATTAAAAAAATAGAAGGATTCTTAACCTAACATAACGCTTATTTTCAAAAATATCCAAACTATTTTTAAATAATTATAGATAATTAGTGTTTTAAAACATGAATGAAGGAATGCTTTGTACAAAAATGCCACTAATTACATTAATATATTTATATCGAAGTAATACTATTGCATCAAGATCATACAAAAAATTTTAATAATGCGTGTCTCAATACTACTATTGCTTCTAGTAACACTCCAAATACATCATTTAGTTATTCATTGACAACAATGGTATTAGTAAAGAGAGGCCTAATACACTTCCATTTTGGAGATTTAGGGGCCTAGACGTAAATAAATAAAAAAAAAAGAAATACATAAATAGGATATTAAGAAATTATTAATTACAAATAAAAAAAATACATTCGAGTCAAGATTGCAGTATTAATTATTAATCTATATCATATTAATATTAACAAAAAACTAAATTACAGTGGGTGATCTGTTAACGAACATAATCCGTTCCAAGATTATGTTCGCTATCCGAATTGTTCGTTAACCGATCATCGATTCACCATAGACTTCTATGTGAAATTGATTATTTCGTTCTGGAGACCCTAAAAAAATGAAATCAAAACCGAAACTGATGGTCTAATGTGTATGAATATTCTGTTGGATTTTTTTTTTTCAATATAACTTTGAGGTTTAATAGGTAAGCAATATAATTCAGGAGAAATGAAAAACAATTTTTAGTCCGTTTCTCATATTTCACATATTTTTACGGCGGTAGCGCGTCATCGGCACCTTTATATTTTATAGTCTGCACTGTTTGAAAAAATTAAGAATTCGCTTAATTTATTTGCCATGTCAAGAAAATCCACTCGCCCATAACTTATCAGCTGTCAGAAAATATTGTTATTCATATTGAAATTCAAGTATTCAAGTGTGTATTGATTTTAGTCATAATAATAATTTATTGAATGACCTTTAAATTCACTGTTAATTCAAGTTTCATTTAGTAATTATCAGTACTAAGCATGCTTTAAACATTTTTCCTTTCAGTGATCTTATTTTGTATGCAAAATGATAACAAATGTTTAATATTAAATTTTTTTCAGAGCCGAGAAGTGTTTGTTAGAATTCGTTTTGTTCTATATCCGAATATGTGTTCGTTGTCCAAACACAAAAATTCTTTCTTGAAAGTGTTCGTTATCCGATCACAAAAATCTTTCGTGAAAGTGTTCGTTAACCGATTTGTTCGTTAACCGATCTGTTCGTTAACCGATCACCCACTGTATTATAAAGTGACTTTCTTGCTTCAATTTTAGTAAATTTGGATATTGTTTCTCTTACACTTAAGATTTTGTCTGACTTATTTTCTGTAGAAAAATTTGGGTTGAACTACCTTCTTATGAACTTTATATTTTTTTATTGTTGTAAGTTTCTAAAAGCTTCTCGGACTCAATAACTATAATCGCAAAAGGTTAGTTTTCTAAGCTTCAGTTTTTATGATAAAATAGCACTACATTGTTATAAAATAAATTATATTTATCCAATGAAAACAAATTTTATGATGAAATTTGGTTATGGGCGCTAGCATGTGGTGTCTTTTTTTTGTTTGAAGAGTCTATAATATCAAAAGAGTGATTACTTACGCAAATATGAAGAATAAATTCAATTGTGTTGTATATTTAACATTCAATTACGCTAGTTTTCTTTGTGCATCCCCTTATATTCTTAGGGAATTCGTAGAAAAAAAATTACCTGAAGTGAATTTAACGAAACTCATAAGGGCGCAACCGTGTACATAACATACTCCGAAAACATATTACTCAAATTCACTTGAAGTCGCACATTCGATGTCTCGTGTTTAAAATGTAACTATATAGAACAGGGGTGTCCAACACGCGGCCCATCAGTACGTAAGTTGCGGCCCACCGACTATTTTTTAAAAATTTTTAAATATCAGGTTTTTAAAGTTTTTTCAATTTGAAATTTATTTGAGGGGAAATTTATATATATATCTACATGTATTTGCCTGTTACCTATTCTTGTTTTAAAATAAATCCTCTTTCATAACAGAAATGTCCTTTGGATTAAAATAGATTTATATTTTATCAAACAGCTGCATTGGATTTTACTATAATAAATTACTTTTTTAATAAATTCCAAATTGTGCATTATGCATATCCTTTACTATGGATGGTACATGATTCTCTGTGTGTGCGACTTTCATTCCTCCTCCTTCTTTTCTGTTTGGAGTGCCTAAAAGCAAGAGGCAATCAGAGATGTTTTTTAAAGTTTTAAAATTATTCAGGGCGGTTAAGATAAAGGGCAATGTATACTTAATCGTTTGCAAATGACATCACAATCAAACTTCAACATATAAACATTATTATATTATCTATGTCTGTATACATGAAAAATAATGAACACAATAATAATAATTCCTTCTGTTTTAAATTTTCCCTCCAATAAATGGTTTTTTTTTTTGTTTCAAAATCTGGCATAAAGGTACATATTTTTATGTGCGGCCCGCGAGTTTATAATGTTTTTCCGAAGTGGCCCGCAAGGTCATTTGGGTTGGATACTCCTGATATAGAAAAAGAACACTACGGCATTTTTACTATACATACACTAAGAAATAAGTTCTTACACACATACTCACGTTTGCAGCAGAACAGGTATTATAATGACATATTAAAGTTTCAACTGCTCTTTATAGTCAGGTAAGTTATTTTTCAGACGAACAAAAAGTAGGAACAGTACATTAGGGAATTTTCTTTTTCTATTTCAAAATTTGAATTCACTTGTACAACAACTTTTAATGATGAAGAAAATCATGCGAAATCCTTAAAGGACAGGGTCTTCATTCTTGAATTAAAATAACCCGTCTAGTTAAAAAAATTTTAAAAAAAATAAGTGAAGGCCTCTAAAAGCATCCATAAAATACATCTTGAGTTATCTACTTTCATTTACAGCTAAACATGACTGTAGTCCAAGTATTTCAGTGAGTTTAATCAGATTGCAATGGGATAAAAATTCCTTAGCTGCTCACGTTAATGACCTCAATGATCGTAAATGCAAATGACTTTTTTTTTACTGAAATACTTGAAGAGAATGATGTCAGACACACATTACATCGTTTTCATACTGAAAAAGGAAAATTTTTTATGACTAATACTAAAACTGTAACTCTTTTAAAGCAATTGCATATTTTCCAATGATGACTTACTTTCGAAAGAACAAGAAGGTTTCTGGAAACTCTCGAATTTATGAAATAGTTCAAAGACTGAATCACTTTTCAAAGCAGACTCACAGCGTCAAATAATCTTAATCTTTTTCAATTCCTACAATTAGTTCACACTCTCCCTATATATATTTATTTATATATATCTTGTTCAAATTTTCAATTGTTAGTAAAATACTTTTTATTCATCCACTCAAGTTCAAATACATTTGTTTAAACTTGTAGTGTATGACATTTGATGTTATTTCAGTTTTTTCGAATATTAATTCATTAATTAAATTTAATTAATGAATAAATAGCAACAAACAAAAATAGTAGTCCAACAGCATATATAAAAAGGAAAGTCGCACGTTGTGTCCCTGTAGCGCAATAGACTTCTAATTCAAAGATTGTGGGTTCGAATCCTACCTGGGATGGCCTAATTTCTGAGGATGTGGTTTATGAATAAATAAATAGTAACAAAAATAATGTTCCAACACCCTATATAGAAAGGAAAATTGCTTTCTATTTTGCCACTTAATATTGTGATTCTGTCATATGTATATACATATTAATATTAGTTGTAATTATTTAATGAAAAGTAACTAAAATAAAATTTTTATTTGTTGACGTAAGTAGGAATTGACTTTCAAATTTTTTTTTATATTACTTGTTTGTTTATCTTTCTTCATTTCTAAGTTGTTCAATCAAGCCTTAAAATGCTAATTTCAATTTTGATCTAAAGAATTCTTTAAAAACAGTTTATATGCAACTCACAAAATGTTAGAGGGGAAAATATAATTTTAAATCGAATCAAGTTTTAAATTTATCTTAAAGAAAAAATAATACGTACGGAGGATTTTGGCAATTTTGTAGAATCATTAAAAGAAAATTACTCAACAGAGTAAAATGAGTAGTAATTTATCCTTTTTCAGTAAGATGTACGAGTATTATCATGAAACGTGTAACATAAAAGACAGCGCACCAAGAAGGAGTTATCCAAATGGGACGAAATTGTATATGCATACATTTTTTGATAGAATATGCAAATGATTGACATTTTGTGGCTACTAACTGAATAACTGAGCTCCAGATCACATTGCAGCAGAACTTCCGAATACTGTATAAAACTAGCATCATAATGCTAAGGCAGCATTTCTCAAGCTGTTCCCCCCCCCCCAGTAGGAGGGCGTGATAACCCTAAGTGGGAGTGAGGGGTGCAAACATATCGAAAAGTCGAAAATAAAAGATCATTTAAAAAATTATTAATTTACTGAAAAGAAACAAAACAAATAACGTTATGACACATTTACACTGATATAATATATATATACATACAAATGTATCAGTACCGCACAATATATTTGATAATAAATTTATCAATACTAAGTTAAGAACAGCTTTAATAATTACTATTGACTTCCATGGACTTGTCATATACAAAATTATATACTTTTCTTGATAACTTTTACGGTTTATAATTAAAATCCTATAGTTTCAGCGTCATAGCAAATTATTATTGCAATAATGTCATTGTATGGAGCGGGCGCGATGAAAATTAGGATTGAAAATTGGGTCGCAAATATTGAAAGTTTAAGAAGCACTGTACTAAGGCTAACTTCAAAAGAATGCGATTCCGTCAACCTACGTGTGTGGATTATACCATACCCTGTAGATACCAAATAGAGAAGCGGAAATGTTGTGGAGAAATTGGGAAATGTGGTTTACTGTATGAAATCTATTTATGGTCCAAATCATGTGTGTCACATAAACTAGTTGTCCACAGGTTTGAGTTTGATCCAATTACCCTATCACATTGTCAACGGAAGAGATAGATATACAAATCGCTTTAGCAGAGAAAATGCTCGATCGGAATCCCAACCTAGTTATCTTACCGAAACCTCGCATTGCAGTTATGCTTTGTTCACCTGTGGATTCGCCAGTACCAAACTCTGCCGAGGAGACACCAAAATTTTTGACATTGTCACTGAATTTAAGTGTGTTCGTCCTTCAACAAAAGTATCCAGACGTCTTAATAGATATGGTGCTAAATAATTACATTGTGCCCAATTTAATCATCTTATTATACATATTTGACATTTCTAGCATTTCTATTTTTTTAATGCTGTGAAAATCGTTTAACACGAAATTGAGGGGGGGGGGGG